>CM074956.1:650828-669921 GCA_037577455.1 Pangasius macronema
TGACCCCTGAGAATCCCTGATTTGGTCCACAGTAATTCCTGGGTTCATTTGTTCAGTAAAGGTGGTGCTTGTATGGTCTCTGTTATTCTCACCGCCTGCTTTGTCCTTTGTGGTGGAATTGATGATGGTGCCAGATGAGGTGCCTCCACTCTCATTGTTCATGGTCCTACCATCTCCCTGCATCAAGGTATTTGGATCTTTCTTGTCCAAATGTTCCAACTTTTCTTCTTTCATCTTGTTCTGGCTCCCACTTTGCTTGTCTTGTTCTTGGTTGTCTTCAGTTTTTTTTGAGGAATGAGCAACACTTTGGTCAGACATTTTGGATAGATCTTTCATAACGATGTCGGTATGTGGTTTTGCTGAGGTTGTCGACTGGCTGCCAAGTAGTTTTAAATCACTGTCAGGTGCTTTGCTGGTATGTAAACTATCTGGGATGGGAAACTTCTTGTTCTGGAAAGACATCATTAAATTGGCCTCTACCACATCACACAATGTTTTAGGGCCTAGGATCATTATATCCTTAGACATTACTAGAATTTTAGCCATCTTATAGCTCTTCTTCATGAACGTACACATCTCTAGCAAGGTCTTGTCCTTGCTGTCTGACACTCCAAGCTTGGATAGTGGTAGTGTTCTTGTGTCAAAGTCCATTTCAGCTGTAGCAACAAGACTCTTCAAACCATTGTGACATTCACTCACCTTTCCCGAATCTACACCTCTTAGACATAATGTGATGTCTTCTTTACCCAGTATTTCTTTAACTTGTAGGTCAGATGTCAGATTCTCAATTTCAGTATTAAAAACTGATGTAAGATAAAGCCACAGTCTAAAAGACATAACTATATCCATAGTCACAATTTCCCTTGTCTGAGAATTTTGGCTTATTCCCTTTTGTCCATCAGATGGATCTACAGCTATTTGCGTTGGTTCCTCACCTTTTTTGAGCCTGCCACTGAAGCTATTGGACCTTCTCAGGGTTGATTCTGAAGGCATAATGGGGAAACTTTTGACATCTTGGTCTCCACTCAAACAATCTGGAGTGAGTGTAGGTTTCTTGTCATATGGAAAGTGACCAAATTTTGATGGGTCACCTTTTAGTTCTTGGATATCCATCTTGCTAGTGCTGGTTTTTGCACTTGCACTACCACGTAAGATGTTTGGATCCAGATTACTATTCATTGATGGTTTGATAAGGGGAAGAGAGTGTGGCTGTCCACTATCAGGAAACTTTATCTCCTTTACATGTGCGCCTTCAACCAATTTGGGAGTTTCTGATTTGTAAAACGTTAAATCCTTTATGCCACTGCACACATCACTACTAAAATTGGCAGCCATTTTTCGTTCCTTCCCAGACTCCATTTGTTTGGTCTTGTACCCTTTACTTGACTTGATTTGTGTGTCTGAATGGCTTGGGAGTTCAGTTTTGCCTGAAATGAAGTCTGACTTATTGAATAATTTTTTGTCTATATCCGAAATTGAGAGTGGAGCAGAAAGCTTGGAAGAGTCAAAGAAAGAATCTGTGTATTTATTTCTGTCAAGCCAGCTACCAGGCTTCAGCCATTCTAGATCACTTGGGACATGTCTCTCTTGTGAAACTTCAGTTTTTTTCAAATCGAACATTTCTTCTGTTGATTTCTCGATTCTTTGACTTGGGAAGGTACACTGTCCAGTGGGTGAACGGTCTTCGAAATTTTTCAGTTCCACAGAATTCTGTCTTCTCTTGCTAGCATTCTCACTAGGAATCCCTCTTTGGTTTGCATCTTGGAGGTCCTTCTTTGGTATGAATAGATCATGAGAATCATGAAACGATGGTGGAAGGATGCCTGACGACTCTGATGATGCTGAACTTCCTTGTTTCGATAAGGTACTTTTGGATTGAACAAACAGATCATCTGAGTGGATTTCTTTCTCCATCCCAAACCCTCGCATATCACCAATAAACTGCTTGGCTTCAGATACGTCACTTTTACTTCCAACCATATACACATTCCTGTCCACTTCATCGATCATCAGCTTTGGCAGCCTCTTCCTAAGGGACTCCAGAGCAAGGGTGAGTTCCTTCTCTGGAATTCCATGCTTATAAACATGCTCCTTGCGTAACTGCGACTCTTTCTGCTGGTACAGATGTGCCAGATCTCGATGGGCATTTTTAACAGAACTTATGTTACATTTAGACAGGGCTGTTTTTGGTTTGAGATACAAAGTCGTGATGTCGTCACAATTCACATCCAGAACCTCTACACTGTGCTGCCTGAGGATGCTTTGGTACTCCTTGAAGCAGAATTTATGGAGATAACGGAAGATATCTGACTCAACAATCAGGGAAAAGTCTTCAAGCGAAGTTCCAATATCTGGTGCTGAGTCCCATTTGTCTTCCTTTAAAGCCGTATATGAAGCTTGATCTCTGTAACTACTTGGCAGAGGTAAACCTGTAAAGAACAATCAGGTAGTTTACATCGGCAGGGATTTTTCTCTTAGCATCGTTTAAGTCACTGTATTTTAGTCTCTAGGGGGAAGTCCTAATTTGAGATAACTGGCAGTTGCCACGGTTTCACTGCAGCGCCTAAACTACATACTGTATGTGTTTCTTTCCTTCCACGGTAGGAGGGTAAAAGAAGTGCACCAACATCCCTGTCCAATTTTGTATTTCTTATATAGATTTGCTGAAATGTTGTTCTACATTAGAAGATTAAAGACCATACTCTGCTGAGTGTCTGAGTCTGTTTTTATGGAGTCAACGCCTTAATCATGTTAACAATACATTCCTCATCAATACATTAGTTGTGTTGAGGTAAGGAATAAAACACTCCGTGTTGTGCTGCTGTAGGAAAATAATAAACAGTGGGCTGGTGTGATATGTTACTTTCACCACCCTGAAAGTGTTAATTTTCCATTAATAGCACATCCAAGTGTTAGCAAGTGGTTTATTACTCTTATATCACAGCAATTTCCAACAATTACAGCTTTTTATTTAGTAAAGAATCATACTTTTTAACTGTTTATAGTTACATCTAATTATCACTTACATTAGAGCAGCTATAAAGTCGTTCCCTCACCAGCCTCTATTTATTCTCTCTCTTGAATTTAGTAACACAAAAATGTCCATCAGAAACCGCAAAGAAGAGTAAACTCCTCTGTCCTGAACATGTAAGGCTGGCTGTAAAATTATTATTAAGCTTGAAGTAAAGGATTATAAGTGTAGGAATTGGCGTACCTGTTTTCCAGCTTTTACTCTCCAGGTCTGGATCCAAGTCTTCACTCCGCATGGTGTATGTTACTAACCCAGTGTCTTCATTTCCCCCTACGTGGCTGCTGACGAATTCCTCCAGGGGTGAGTTATACATCTTTTTGCTTTCTGTCTTTGGCTGTGGTTTATAATTTGAGTGCTGGTCCTGAGTGAACATTATCATCAGAACAGTATGTTAAAAAAAACCTTGATACTGATAAGCATACAGCCATTTTAACAGCTTTCAGTACATCATGATATCTGTGTACAGCTTCTGGCCTCCAAAGGGGACGACATCAAATTTAGTTTGTTTAAAGCAGAATTATTAGAAGGAGTTTATTCCAACAATATAGACAGACTAACTGAGTGGTTCCCAAAGTGGGGCTGCTTAAAAGTCACAAACGTTGCTTTTCTACTAAATAACGTGATTAAACATATCACAGCGCTATTGGACCTATTTTCTAAGAAGATGTTGTTTAATTTTCTATAACAGCAGCTCTGAAAGTAATGCACACGTTACGATACATTATCATTGCTATAGTAACAGATTAAAAAAAGTGTGTAATCATTAATATGATGAACTTTTTTGTAAGGAGATTTTAACATTTATGGAAGGAGTCTCCAGTGTCAGAGGTAAAGCTGAAACTTTGACATCTTCAGGATGCTTTTTTGTTGTTTCTCTGTAACATTTTTTTTGTCTTATTAACTTCAAGAGAGAGAATAACGAGCGGCTGGTGAGGGAACGACTGTTTATAGCTGCTATAACGTAAGCGACAACAAAAACTAACTTGATTTGTGGATGTTCTACCACATAAAATGCAACTATAAATGGATAAAAAGTATGATGTGATGATATTCAATGGATTAAAAATTTTTAATGTTTGGCATACTGCTGTGGTATAAGAGGAACAAAACGCTTGGGGACGTGCTGTTATAGGAAAATAATCAACTAACAAAAACTCTGCTTCATCGCACCACGCTGGTGTTTATTATTTTTCTATAACAAAGAGTTATACTGTATATTATATATTATATACACATATTAGTCCACAGAAAAATAAAAACAAGAACATATTTTACTCCAGGCACATTTGAATAAAGTCCAAATAATAATAATAATAATAATAATAATAATAATAATAATAATAATAATAATAATGAGGGGAAATGATTTGAATTGATTTTCTTGAAATTGTGATCTAAGTGCATTTTTCTGTGGAGAGATTGTAAAATAAATACGAATATGTTAGTGAATAAAATCAAAGCTCACAGTTGTATTTAAATGAAAAATAAAAAATAAAAACTCAGATGTTGGCTGTAGAGCGTTAAAGGTTTATTACCTGTTTTTCCAGCGATCCCAGCACCAGGCTGCTGAGCGACTGAACCTCGCTGTAGCGTCCTTGCAGAGTGTAGAGGTCTTTCTGATCGTCGAAAATCAAATGGACATCTGGAAAACTTTTATGCAAAGACAAAAGAGAGTTTTTTCCTCCCGGGAGCTTCCTGTGGTTCACCACCACCGACATAGACAGCAGGACCTGAGGAGGAGGAGGAGGAGGAGGAGGAATGAAAAAGAAAGAATTAACACATTTTCTTTAAAAATGTCCTTCATGAGCTATGTCCATGATCAGCAATACTGTGAACAGAGAAAGAGAGAGGGAGAGACGGAAATGAGGAACAACTGAATATGAGAGAATCTGAAAAAGGGAAGACAGCCATTACTTGGTCTGCGTCCACTTCTTCATCATGCAGACTGATGGTGATGGCATAGCTTTTGTCATTGACCTTGAGAACCTGCTTTCCTCTCTGAGCGAGTCTCAAGGCAACTGTTAGAGAGAGAGAGAGAGAGAGAGAGAGAGAGAGAGAGAGTGTGTAACAAGGTCAAAGGTCATAATCTGAGATACGTACAGTTTAGCGTACATGACATAATAAGTATACAACAATGAAATGTAATTGTTTTATTTATATAAAAATAAAACTCTTACCTTTGCTCTCCTCAAACGTGATGAAGGCCGTACCAGGCATGGTTTTGGAAACAGTGACCGAGCTGATGTCACCTCCGCCGTTCTTTTTACGCAGGAAATGGATCTGAAGTTTGTCTATGAGCCGATTTTCAGAACCGTCCACGGGCAGACCGCTCACTCGGATCGTCCTCGCTTCGCCAGCCATCCTGACAGTTAGGGAAAAGGAAAGAGTACAATTACACTTTCTGGCTTTCTTCCTGATGTTCCTGGTTTAATATCTTTAAAAAAAAATTATGTATTACTAAACACTTCACCAGTGTCAGGGGTAAAGCTGTAACGGTACGTTTTCGAACATCGTCAGGACAGAGGAGTTTACGCTTCTTTCAGGTTTCTAGGTAACGTGTAACAAGCTGCTTTTTTTTTTTGTCTTATTAACTTCAAAAGAGAATAAAGAGAGGCTGGTGAGGGAACGAGTGTTTATAGCTATAGCTGCTATAACGTAAGCGACAACAGGAATGAACATGTTTTACAAACAGTACGTGTAACTATAAAGGGATAAACATTACAACGTTCTCTAACACACGATAAATTATTAGTCAGTAAAACACTATGGGACGTGCTGTTATAGGACACTACACCCCCTGGCGTCATGTGGCGGATTGTTTTCCTGTAACAGCACGACACGCAGTGTTTTATTCCTGACTAAACACCTGGCGTCCTTTAGCCGCGATGCTAACACTCACACTCAGGCCTAGAGAGAGAAGCAACACCTGTCCTGATTTACTCTTTTTGTAAAACAGATGCAAAATTTCTTTCTTTCTTTCTTTCTTTCTTTCTTTTAAAGTATATATCCAAAATATAGGCAAGGTCACACATTTATTAACACAATAAAAAATAAACATTAATGACGCGCGCGCAGGGGAAAATGCTCTCTAAAAACAAAAACGTCGAAGTTTAGAAACTTCACCTCTCCGCTTTAACTGAGCTGCAGTTCAGTGAAATTACACTCAGAGTGGAAGGATTTGCTTTAAAGTCGCTCACTCTCCTGTGAGAAGCCTCGCACACACACACCTTTTCTGGGGTCTTCTGCTTTTCTTCTGTGGAAACCAGGTCGCTACCTTCAGCAGCTTCCAGCTCTCTGTTTGTGAGAAAAAGAAAGTGAAAGTAGCCTCGCGCGAGGTCAGGCGATGACGTAGGCATCTCATTTGCATATTAAATGAGGTCCAAAACGCTAAATAAATAAATGATTAAACAAATTAGGGATTTTAATTACGTTTTTATTACACGTCCAAAATTATAAATAAAAAAAACTTTTTTTAAATTAATTAATTTAGTTTTTAAATCTAAATTCAGACTTCCTCTGTTTATGTTGTAATGTATTTGGAGGAATATACTGTACACTGTTCCTAATGTTCTCTACATTTAAAGAAAAGTTCATTCCCACATTTGCATAACTGTAATCAGGTCCAGGGATTTTTTTTTCTTTTCTTTTTTCCATTACAGCATAAATCACTTTAGAAGCCGATATTTACACCACGGCGCTGCTAATTCTAGATTCGGATTTAATTTAAAGGAAAACTTTTTGTTATGCAGTGATGAAGCTTTCTATAAGGAGATGTCTAACCATGCTGGAAGGAGTCTCCAGTGCCAGTGCTTCGTAACGGTCAGTAACAGGTAAGTCCGCTTCACCCCACCCCACCCTGTCACTGATTAGTTTCCTATAACCCCATTAGTGTATTATTCTTTACATACTGTAACTCATTATCATGCACATGTGCACATTAACATCGGGTTTGTTACACTAAAGTATGTTACTATGTTAGTAATATTTTTATATATATATATTATATACACACACTTATTACTACGTAATACACTAATACTGTATGCAATAGCACTGAATTTCTATTAGTGCAATATTCATTAAGCTTCACAGTTTAGTTTATCATTATATAATAATTCATATAACCTGATTAACTCTCCATTAATTGCCAATTATTAAAACTTCCATTTAAGGTGACGTTAATGAAGCAACTGATCTGATAATTAATCTAATAATCTGATTATTAAGCGAATAGCAGCATATATTCAGCTGTCTTACTAAAGTATTTACATTTAAATTGTAGCTTTACTTCATCAGTGTAATTGATGGGAATAAAACATATGTACTAAAATTATTTTTGAAAATGCTCCTATTTTGCATTCTTTTCTAATAATACAACAATTTTCATTACAAATTATATTATTGACCAGCAGCTTGAGTGAAAAGGAGAATCTATGAAATATTTACATGAATTTCAGAGTATTAGGTTTTTACTCGTTTGTGTAAAAACCTGATGATCCATTTTAGATCAAATCCGTCAGAGTGTCGTCTGATCTCGCTCTCCGACAGAAGAGCTCAGACCCGAGGAAAATCTGACCTTCTGTACGAAGCAGTTGTCCTGCTCAGTATCACACGTGCGCTTACATTTAAATATGGAGCTAGAACTAGTGCAGAATCTTCGATATTAAATATTCAAGATATTGAACATTTATTTTCTTTGTTTTAAACATTTCAGAATTCTAAAACCTGTTTATTTCCAATTTTACATGGAAAAAGAAAAACTAATTTTCAGTGTAGTCTCAGACTCTTGGACCCCAGTGTCCTGTTTTTGGAGTCAGTTCAGTTGCAGTGTTTTAATCGAGCACAAGAGGGCGCACCTGCTTCACTCATCACACTCGTTATTGACCTCAGACTTTAGACTTTAGTGCCACATCACAGTTTATTCAGGACAAACCGTTTAAGAGGTGAGTGAAATTCTATAGTTCTAAAATCAAGCATTAGGTTAAGTAGATCTTTGTGATGAGTGTTAACTATCTCACACACACACACACGCACACGCACACGCACACACACACACACACAGATTCCTGGCTTCTGTGCAAATCTCGGTTTTGTTACTAACCAAAGTACCTTATACACAAGCAGGTCAAATTTCTTTGTGATTTTTTTAAATGAGAATGTTTTGAGAATTAAATTTAGAGAAACAGAGAATGGACGACGCCTTTTCAGCTGCTCCCGTTAGGGGTCACCACAGTGGCTCATTGGTCCGCATATTTGATTTGGCGCAGTTTTTATGCCGGATGCCCTTCCTGACGCAACCCTCCCCAATTTTTCCGGGCTTGGGACCAGCACTGAGAGCACACCGTTGCACGCAACCCCAGTGGCTGGGGTCAGTTCCCTGGCTGGGAATCGAACCCGGGCCACAGCAGTGAGAGTGCTGTCGCCTAACCTCTAGTCCACCAGGGACCCTGTGTGTTTGTTTTTTAAATAATATATTCCAAATGTCATTAAATGTAACATCTCCTAAGCTCACGAGCTTGACTGGAGATCAGGAAAGGTAAGCCGCAGCATCCAGGCCTCAGCACTTCAGTGTGAACAGTGTGACGTAATCATGGAGTAAACAGATGTCATGCGGAGGCTTCACTCGCCATGTAATGCTCACGTCAGCTGACGTTCCGAGATGGACGTTGAGGAGCAGTGCGACTCTTTGCAGTCATGGAAATTGTCCTGAAATTGTAACAGCGCCCCCTGCAGTACTGGCGAAAATGCAGACTGCACGCAAGCTTTGGCCATGTTGTGCTGAAGTTCATCTAGAGGACATTTAAGCCCACAGATCTTGGAAATGTGTTACAAGGTCATGCCTTTCTGGAAGACTTATCATGAAGGAACTGCTGATTATTACCATCTCAGGACATTTTGTTTCAATATCTACGTACACACATACGTATTTTTAGCGATTTGCTAGCGAGAGAAGAGCTGAGACAAGCTGTCACAGACATCTAAATGACTCCGCTGATAATAATCTGTTTAACGAGCTGTTTAACGAAATATTTTATCACTCACAAACAAAGTAGCAGCTGGTGAGCTAGTTTATCTGTTCACACGAGGGCCGCCAATAATCACTTCATTGTGGAGGAATTTACAAAAGCAAATCTCCTTTGTTTTTATCTCTTATGTCACTTTATTTCTTGCCTCATCTCTTTTGTCTCATGTTCTGTATCTTCTCACATCTCATCTCTTCTCTGAAGTCATGTCTCATCTCTTTCGTCTGTACTTTTGTATCATCTCATGTCTCATTTCTTGTCTCATTTGTCTCATCTTCCATTTGTTATCTTATTTCTTGTTTTATCTCATTTGTCTCGTTTCTTATCTCATATTTCCTATCATCTCATTTGTCTTATATTTTGTATTATCTCATTTGGTTTTGTCTTATATTTTGTATTATCTAATTTCTTTATCTCATTTCTTTGCCTCATTTCATTTGTCTCATCTCATGTCTCATTTCTTGGCTTATATCTTGTCTTGTCTCATTTGTCTCATCTCGCTGGTATCATCTTATGTCTCATTTTTTCTCTCATATCATGTAATTTCTTGTCTCATTTCTTATATTTTTCTTGTTTTATCTCATTTGTATCATCTCTTGTCTCTTCTCGTTCGGTTCATTCTTTGCCTCATTTCTTTTGTCTCATCTCTTCTCTCATATCATGTCTCATCTTTTGTATCATCTCAAATGTCTGAGCTTATTTGTCAGATCCAGTTTGTCTCATCTCATGTTTCATTTCTTATCTCATCACCAGTGTAATTTGTTTTATTTTGTAAACCACGATGAAATTTATTGGAAATTAAAAATTCAGTTTTATTTGTATAGCACTTTTAACAATGGACGTTGTCACAAAGCAGCTTTACAGAAATAAATACATTCAGAATATACATTTTAAATTTATATATTTATTCCTTATGAGTGAGCCAGAGGAAGGAACCTTGAGAGGAACCAGACTCAAAAGGGAACCCATCCTCATCTGGGTGTAACGGAGAGTGTGATTATAAATAAATCCCTTCTATAACTGTGTACTATAAGGACAAATAGTGCAGTTGTGCAACCAGGAAATTCATCACAGTTTTCACATGAAGTTTATTTTGTTGACGTTAAACTGTTCATCGATGGAGACTCGAGTGCAAACTGTCCGTGAGAATTGAAATCCAAAGCCATCTTCATGGTTTCTAAGTGGAACCATCTTCAGTAATCTCATGTATCTTTAGGCTGTCCGTGTGGTCCATCCTCAGCCGCGGCGAGTGATTTCCAAGTGAAAAATGCTCTATAATAACTTTTTTTTCTTGCTCTTATTCTTATCCATTCGCTCCACGACTTTTTATCGTCATTGTACTGATCAATGTTCCGCATTTCTACAGTAAAGTTGGCTTGGTAAGAGAAGGCGACTTGGCAGGTAGGTAAGGTGACACAGGGTGCTGATTTCAGATTCCTATATTATTTAAAAGCAGGCGAGTTCTCAGGAGGTGTAGCCAAGGGCGCTGTAAGGGCGGGGAAGCCCTGAATGATTCAGGAGGATTCAAACGTAGACAAGGGCACTGGAACATGAGTGCTGGAGTGAGGAGAGCTGTAGGCGTTTGTCAGGCGGCCAAGGATTTCTAGTTTTACTCCTGAGCTCAGCATGTACGCTAGTCAGCTACCATCTCTTTCGGTTTAACTTATTAACACGGTCATGTTACTGATACTGCTGTACTGCTATAAAGCTAGAGTCTGGAGCAGGAACACTGTTATTTATGTGAACATTGCAGGATTAAGTCGATAACACACACACACACACACACACACACACACACACACACACACACACACACACTCATACACACACCAGACCCATGGTGTCCATTTACAATAACACATGGATGTACATTGCTGATTCAGCAATGCTCCCTATTTATAGGGCGTGTTATGATCTTGATCCTGCGCGCACACACACACACACACACACATACACACACACACACACACACTTGTCTAGCCACACCTAAAATTTCCCTTTTTGTTGTACCTAAAAGATCAGTTCATATATACATGTGATATATGAATGTGGTCTGATGTGTCCAAAAACACACACTACACTTTATCGTCACTCCACACTGTAAGTATTCTAGTGTAAGTGTTTATGTGGTAATGGAAGGAGCACTTTGAGGAACCTCCAGCTCTGTGGTTGAGGTTACAATGACCTTCACGCTTGACATAGAGTTGGACGAGATTTGGCCTGAGACGTTGAAGTCACTAGATAAGGTTGGGGTCATGTGCTTGAAACACTTCTGCAATGCTGCATGGAGATTTGGGACAGTGCCTTGGGACTGGTGTTCAGATAGTGTGTTCCATTTATAAAGGGACTCACACCCCTTTGCCTCACAGGAATACCAGGGTTCTGGAAATGATACTGGAGGAACAAGGCGGGTTCCTCCCAGACCATGGAACAGTGGACAAGCCCTTCATGAGGGATCATGAGAGTATGCAGGAGTACGGAGAACCTGGGAATCTGAGCTGTGTGTGCATTATTGACGTTAAGTGGAAAGGTGGATGTTAGGACGAGCGAGTATCTTGGCTCCACTCCTGTTTGCGGTTTTTATGGACTGAATATCAAGCCACATCAAGGTTGGAGAGATGTCCAGTATGGAGGGCGTTTCGGAAGAACCTCGGAGTAGAGCCGTTGAGTTGAGGTGGTCTGGGCAACTTATGCAAACTTACCAAAGGGCAACTTACCAAAGACGAAGACATGTTCGGTGTCTGATGCATGCTCAGTTGGTTTTCTTCTGGAGATAAAAAAGTAAACAAAAGTCTATCGCTCCCAAAAATTGTTCTGGAAATACACGCCCGAGTCTTCATACACTTACTCGAAATGTGGTACTGTATGCTACTAATAATCACTTTAAAAAAATATTTCAAAATGGCTGCTCTAAATAGCACTCTACATTCATACTAGCAGGTGTCACGTCTCTCAAGTCACTTGTAGTCTGTCTCTTGTGGGCGTGGCCTGTCCAGCATTTTTTTAATGTCTGATGAGAAACTGTATAAGATATATATCTTCTAAAGCTATCTAGTTAAACATGAATTAAATAACGTGCTAATCAGGGTGAAAATTCGTACTCAACTTCGTACTAGCTACCTACTAGCTACGTGCACTCACCAGAGACACCAACGATCTGCACCTTTCTTCCAAGCTTTATTTTTCTTCCTAACGTCTCTATACACACTTCATGACAGCGAGAGATGGAACAGGATCAGATGAAACCACGCTTATAAGTTTTGTTTTTTTTGTTTTGTGTCAGACAGTAACCAGGAACTATAATTGCAGGTAGGAACTAAAGTCGTGAGCGGGGAAGTGAGGAAACGTCGCACCACGCATGGTGTAGGATCAATCCGAGGATTTATTCAAGCTGATTGTTTGGATTTGTTGCTTCTTTACAGTGTCATAGTCACATCCCGAAACGTAGCTTGTCGTTTTGTCACTGTCACTGGAATCACACTTCACGCACGAGAGTGGAAAATAGTGTGAACGTAGAGTCAGGTATAAACCCAGCCTGAAGTATGCGTGCAGACGCAGCGACTGCGTGACTGACAGTTTTCACATGCTGATGATGTCCACTAGGGGGCAGAGCGGAGCTGAGCGATTTCCACAGGTTGCAGAACGTTCGGAAATTTCCATTCGGCTAGTCTGGGACACGGTTTTGTCGCTCTGCAGCGGCACGAACACGCTCTGTTAGTTTCTGTTATGAGCTGTGTCTCAAATCGAGATCTGTGACCTTACATTTGAAAATATTTAATAAAATCCAGATGAGGTTTTTTTTTTAAATAAACACTAACCAGGAATTTAAGAACTCACTTAATGTTAATATGGAAAGGCTGGCTAGAGTAGCGCATGAGTACACGATTTGAGACGCAGCTTGACATTCTGGAAAAGAAAAGTTTTGTGGGATTTGATTTGATTTGTGCTCAGCGATGAGTTTATCCAAAACTACATTTTTTATTAAGATTATATAAGAGACCATTGTACACTGAGAACACGCGCACAAAGGCCCATTGTCATAATTAAAAACCATCTCTAATCCAGACAAGGTCATCATACCCCAGGCGTGTGTGTGTGTGTGTGTGTGTGTGTGTGTGTGTTATATATTGTTATGAGAGAGGGAGAGAGCTATATAAATAAAAGCTATTATTAGTATAGTATTTGTATAACATGAACACTTGGTGGTGTGTTAAAATACCAGATGTGGGCAGTATCCAAATCCACACTGTACTCCCTACATAGTGCATTATTTTAGCAGTTGTAGTCGTCCTACACTCATAAGGAAGAATATCCTGTTTGTGCACTTTATAGTGAACAGGGTGAGTGGATTGGGACGCGCCCACAGTGGACTGATGGTGGTGATTATGTGCACTATATAGTGAATAGGGTGAATGGATTGGGACGCGCCCACAGTGGACTGATGATGGTGATTATGTGCACTTTATAGTGAACAGGGTGAGTGGATTGGGACGCGCCCACGGTGGACCGATGGTGGTGATTATGTTCACTATATAGTGAACAGGGTGAGTGGATTGGGACGCGCCCATGGTGGACCGATGACGGTGATTATGTTCACTATATAGTGAATAGGGTGAGTGGATTGGGACGCGCCCACAGTGGACTGATGGTGTTTATTGTTTATGTTTATATTGTATTGTATTGCATAAATATGCGATTTTTGTTTGTTTGTTTGTTTGTTTGTTTTTCCTCCTGGTGTTTATGTGTGAACACAATTCTCAGTAAATTTAATATTTATGATGTCAGGCGACGCACTGTCGCGGCCAAATGTGACGTCATCAGCCTGTCCTTCCCGCCCCTCCTCGCGCTCTGTCCGGTGCGGCAGCGATGTCCCGGAGCTCGCGCGACCTTCAGCCGGTACTGTTACTGCTGTTCATTTATCGCTGCCGTTATTCTGCTCTTTCCGGTGTGTTCTTGATTTTTTTTAGTGTGTCATCCTCTCTCTCTCTCTCTCTCTCTCTCTCTGTCTCTCAGTCTCTCTCTCAGTCTGTCTCTGTGTGTGTGTGTGTGTGTGTGTGTGTTTAGAGGAGGGGTGGCATTTCAGTGCACGCGCTGTACGGCAATGCAGGATTCACTGCGGCGCGCTCGCTCTCCCAAAGTTCACAGCGGCGCGCGCGGAGAATCAGAGAGCAGCTGTCAGTGAGCTTTCAGTAATTTTAGGGGTCCAAGCACGGACAGAGCTGGAACCCTGCGACAACTGTGATTATTTTTATCTACATTTTATTATTATTTGTTACATTTTTATTCTTTTTTTAAATATTTTGTTTTTCTGGGCATCAGAAGGTTCATCAGAAATATTCCTTGTATTGTTGATGCTAAATTGTTTAAAAAAAACAACAACCCTGAAAAACTTGCTTATCGATATTTTAACTAATGCGTGATCTTTAACCATACTCTGAGATAAACTCTGAGATAAACTTCTTTCATGGATGTGTTGGTCTATTTTTATGGTTTCCTACATCACCCACGATGCTGTTCGGCTACCTGCTGATAGAGGTGCAGTGGGATTTAGCCCTCGCTTCCTCTCTATGTTAAGAGCGTGATGCAGCGGCGCTTGCAGTTCTTTAGTCTTTTCCAGCTCTCTCACCTCGTCATCTGTACACCGATCAAACAGATCAGTTTTCAACGCTTCAACTTTCATGCTAATACCACCATCACGCCATCACGCCATCGTGCCATCACACCATCACGCCATCACACCATCGTGCTTGTCCTCTCTTCAATCATTAACTAGCCGAGTCTCTGCCGTAACTTAGCGCTGTATAGCTGCATTGCATTCTGGGACTTTAAGTCCATCAGCGTCTTCACTACTTTTATTCTACACTGGATTTCTCATTAATATGAATAGTTCATGGGGTTCAAGGTGGAGTTTAACTTTAATTATTCTAACTTGCTATTGTCACAGAGTTCTACATAGAACCTTTAAGGACAAACCATAGAACTGCTAGGATGCAAGATTTAAAAATGTAGCCTGACTTAACCGAAGAACGCGTAGCATATAGGATGTAGGATTAAAAAAAAACACCAAATTTGTGCAAAATACCTTCCACTACTCCGTCAAATGAGAGACACCCACATCGGCCTGATTGTGG
The DNA here is from genome assembly GCA_037577455.1 of Pangasius macronema. Taxonomy (NCBI): domain Eukaryota; kingdom Metazoa; phylum Chordata; class Actinopteri; order Siluriformes; family Pangasiidae; genus Pangasius; species Pangasius macronema. Next base: position 666,014 of record CM074956.1, read on the forward strand.
TGGTGTAGTGTTATAGAATACCAGACTGTTCACAAATTGGCTCAAAATCTCAAAAGTGGGTGGGACTAAAATCTTCAAATGCTAAATTAGTGTGGTTTTAGCCAAGAATTCTGGGAAAAAATATATATACAGTCCCCACTGAAAGTACAATAAGCCTGGAAAAGCAACACAGAAGAAGAATGCAGCAGTTTGGTGATGTCAGTGAGTCACCGGCGTGATGCAGTTATTGCAAGCGAGAGATATCCCACCAAATATTAAGTGTTATTTACGTTACGACTGTCTGTTCCAATACTTTTGCTCACCTAAAAATTGGGTGGTCTGCTACCGAAGATGCCATGTTCCAAATTGTTTAACACATCTAGATGTAAATATCAGGAAATGAAAGCTGAAATTCTGATCTATCGTCCCATATTCACCGTCTGATCTCAAACCCAAATGTCTTCAATTTATATCAAAACTCCAGGGTGGTTTGCTTTGGCTTGATGATGTCGGTCTCAGAAGATCATTTGGTTGGTGTCTACGCTGCGGCCTGAGCACTGGATGTTCAGTGGAATGCAGCTTTGCATGTCTGCTGATCTGCCGTCTACCACGAGTCCAAGCCCACGGTTTCATGTAATTCATTCCTGGGGGAATGAGTACCCTCCTGTGTGACCTTGATGGTTAATATTTTGTATGATTTTTCTAGAGCAGCATTTATATCAGTTGGTCCAATTATGAGGAAAAATATTTAACTATTAACCTTAATTTTCCATAGATAGACTTGTTTTTGTGTGGAAAAACCATGAATTGCGCCCCCCAGAGGAACCTGGTATTCGAGTTTCGTGACAGTAGGTCAGGGTTAACCCTGTCAAATGCCTGCTGAAAGCTGATTGGCTGATGGTAGCCATGTTTTTTTGTGATCAGGTCATTATCAAAGGGCCATTTACATATTAGCACAGATACAGTGGATTCAGAAAGTATTCAGACCCATTTGCTTGTTGCACATTTTATTGTGTTGTGGATTTGATTTTTAATGGACATGATTGACATTTTGACAAAAACTGAAATCTCTTATTCACAAAAGTATTCAGACCCTTTATTCAATTTGTAGAAGCCCCTTTGGGAGCAATTATAGCTACAAGTCTTCTTGGATGCATCTCTACAAGCTTAGCATCTGGACCTGGGCAGTTTATCACAATCTTCATCTCAGATCCTCTCAAGCTCCATCAGATTGGAGCGTCTGTGAGCTGCCGTCTTCAGGTCTCTTCACAGATGTTTGATGAGGTTTAAGTCTGGGCTTTGACTGGGCCATCAGATAGTAGCTCAGTGTTAACCCTGTCAAATGCCTGCTGAAATCTGATTGGCTGATGGCAGCCATTTTTTAATTATTTAGGTCATCATCAAAAATTCACTTACACATTAGCACATGGATGCAGTATACTGAATTTCAGCTTGATGCAACTTACAGTTGCTAAGAAACAGTTATCTCACCTTAGCTCCACCCCTTGTATGATCACACCACAAACTTTGTACCTGACCTCAGAACCTTGTCTTCTATAAGTATTTCAAATTTCACGTTAATTTATGCAAGCAATTCTGAGTCGCTGTTTGAGTAATTTAGGCTCAATCGCAGTAGAACTGATTGATATATGGCAGCCAGATTGTTAACAAATGTCAACATGTGTCTTCTCATTATTGAGGTTTACGCTCTACTGAATAGTTTGGCACCAGATTTTTGTAGATCTGTCAAAAATCCTAGGACTAGTTTGCAAAAGTATGTTTTGCGTATTATGCTAATTATCATAAATTGGAGTGGACGGCTCTAAATGGTTCTTGAGGGTTTTTGTGTTTGGGAGAACCCAAGGAATCACTGGCAAAAAGAATTTTCTTTTCAAGAATTACGGTTCATTGGATATGGACCACAACGTAAGACCTTGTGCTGTGTGGGTCCTTCATGTGCCTGAGTTGTGGGGGTTTCTATGACTTATGGTCTTTGCTCTTCATATAATTTTCGCAGGGAATCAGAATAATAATAAAAAGAAAAACAGTAGGGTTTCAGCACCTTCGGTGCTTGGACCCCTAAAAATATACTTGCAAGTGGCGATCTGTGGGGTCCAAGCACTCTTCACAAATAGCTCCCCCGATGGTCAGTTCTTGCCAGGTTACAGAGAACAATAGAGACTGCAGATGAACATAATTTTTTATGGGAGCTCAATGCAAACCATGTGAAATGCCTGCTGAAATCTGATTGGCTGATGGTGGACATGTTTTTAAAGTAACCCCATCATTATTAGAAATCCACTTTCAGACTTGCACAACAATCCAGTACACCAAATTTCAGCTCGATTGGTGTTGAGGTCCCTGAAAAACGTATTTTAAAAAAATCAACCATTCTGAAAATTAAGTGTCCTGCCTTAGAATCTAATACTGAAGAAGACTTTCAAGTTTCGTGTGAATTCATTTAATATTCCAGCTGTTGGAATAATTTAAGCTCGAGCAATTAATTCTTTAGATTGTTCCATTTCAGTGCATTTGGTTGTGGCAAGCGAGCTAGCTCATGTACAGAAGTAAGGAAAATAATCAACAAAGTAAAGGAAAGTTACTGTTGCCACCCTGAAGTTTGTGCTTGGACGCCTAGTAAAAAGCTGATTCTTTATTTTCTTTATTGTAAAGCTGCTTTGAGGCAATGACTTTGTAAAAAAGCGCTATACAAATAAAAATGAATTGAATTGAATTGAATTATTTTCCCATTTTCATTTCAGGATGGAAAACAAATGAGTGCTACAGATGTGGTAGAAACTACCTTCTACAAACCTCCAACAAATTTGTCTTCTAGTGTTCAACAGAACTAAACTGTTTGGCAGACGATCTTTGGTACACTTATTCACAGACACCCAACAATGCCTGAAATAATAGTTAGAACACATACCATTCCTGCTCCAGCACACCCGATTGACTCATCATCACATTGTCACGCTCTTTATTCAGTGTCAGTGAAATGAGCAGAAATGAAAGCTAAAGTATGCAGTCTACAGTTTGGCTACGTTTCTCAAATGCCTCACTGTGTCTTCTGCTGCCATCTCAGACACGAGCTTACACGCTGGACAGAGAAGAACTTCACGTTAAACAACGTTCTTGCGACCGTCTTTTTGTCCTAAATGTCACGAGACACTGTGGTGCATGCTATAGAGTGTGTTCTGACTAACTGGATAAGAACTTTTCCTGTTTTTTATCCTGACTGGAAGTGCAGTGGGTGATATTACCATGCTACAAGAAGTAATATGTTTCGGACGAAAGCACATGCAGTGAGCGAGTTAGTAACAAATTTGTAATAAGTTTGAATAATAATGTTTTGTTTCAGTGCATACCACACAGATTACAACTTCCTATTTATTTAAAAAAAGACACATCACTCTTTTCATTTCTTTGTAGTAACGTTATGGAAATGAGCCAGTTCGTGTTGTCACTTACGTTATAGCAGCTATAAACAGTTCTTCCCTCACCAGCATGTCTTTATTCTCTCTCTTGAAGTCAATAAGCCAAAAAAAAAAAAACGCAGCTTGTTACCAAAGAAGAACCGCAAAGAAGCATAAACTCCTCTGTCCTGAAGAGTCAGAAAACCTAAAGTTACACCTTTACCTCTGACACTGGAGACTCCTTCCATAAATGTTAAACAAATAAACATCTCCTTAAGAAATGTCAACAATTATTTTTAATGTTAGCTGTTACTATAGAAACGATAGAGTATTAGAACAAGCGCATTAATATAGACCTGCACTACTGTCAGAGCCGCTGTTATAGAGAATTAATCAACACCTGACGACCAATCAGAGCACAGAATTCTACAGCGCTGTGGGATAAACCGGATAAACCGGGATAACGGTATAGACAAAATTCTATATGTTAAGAAGCGCTTCATTCATCAGTTC
>CM074956.1:689285-730092 GCA_037577455.1 Pangasius macronema
CACCCGTAAAGTATCCACAGACACTGAAGCTGCCACCCGTAAAGTATCTACAACCAATGAAGCTGCCACCCGTAAAGTATCTACAACCACTGAAGCTGCCACCCGTAAAGTATCCAGTGACAATGAAGCTGCCACCCGTAAAGTATCTACAACCACTGAAGCTGCCACCCGTAAAGTATCTACTCTAAAGTGTCTCCTGCCACTATTAGTATTTTTGGTAGACAAGAAATATAGTAACGAAACCTGAAAACAAATTTCATCCCTCAGCACAGTTTCAGCCTTCCAGAGCATGAAACTGAACAGCACCTTCAGTAAACTCGAGTGCTTTCTCAGAACGTGTTTTATCTTGGTCTTAGTTTAAAAAAAAAAAAAAACATTATTCGACTGGACGTAGAGGTAACACGGGTAAAACACAAGAACACAAATGACATAAACCTTAACTTCATACTTCGGACTCCTCATGGGTAATTTTACTTTTAAAGCATGTTATGATATTATGCATGTTTGCACATGCTGCCCTCTGCTGATCATCGGTCCTGTTTACCAGTACACACACCCTATGGACAAGACTCGAGTACCCCTCGCTGCAGAACCTACTGCAGTCCTGGCCAGAGTTGAACCAAGAGATGGACAAGTGTGTTTGCTTGTTCCATGCTGTACTCACAAAACACCCCGTTCCCAAGCCGTTCGACTTGGACTAGATCGAGGTGGGGACCTGAACCCCGAGACGTCACTCCACTATCTCTCAAGACCAGGGAACTTGTTTTTCATAAGTGAGCCATGTTCTTGGCCTCAGAACACTGGCTTGTGGTTGAACAACTTCAACTGCTGAACTTCAAATAAGTTCCACTCCAAAGCCAGTCTGCATGGATTTTGGGCAAAAGAGACCACAAAGGCTTCATCTGCTATTCAGCACAGCTGAGAGTGAATGTGGGGTTGGACATATCCTGCAGCGCTGTGGCCTATGATCAGCTCTTTGTGATGCTCAGTGTCAAGTCTGAAGACTCCTCAAACGGAAGCTGCTTGTTTTTCATCTTTTCAGATTCATTTTGAGGCTGAGATTAATCTTGAATGAGCCGGATGTGTATCAGTGATCACTGAGTAGTTACAGATCAGCGGTAGTTCCTGATATACTGCTAATATGGATCACTACAAGCTTTTTAAAATCACTAACAGTGCGGTAAAGGAGGACGACGTGATGACTGAAAAATCATAATCAGCAGCATTTAACGGTGCTAAAATGTAAAAATGTTTTAATCAACCAAAATGTAAATGCATCCCATTTTTATCCTATCGTTTTATAAAAAACAGAGAGCAGTCTGAGGAACTTCCAGCTCGACTCTGTTCACGCTGAAGTGACCTACCGTGGTGTGTTTTTTTTTTTTTTTACATTGTATGGTGGAAGTAGTAGATACAGCTTTTCCCATTATCTTTCCAAAATGAAAAAATGAATGAATAAATACACAGATTGTAATCGGCAGCTGATCAGCAGGCGTCCTTGTAAGATACCTGAGCCACCACACTGGTTCTTCTCGGTTTGGAGGAGGAGAGGCTTTACTGACATTATCACAGAGAATATCATGCACCAGCCCTGCGGAGGGACCTCATTTCCTGGGGGACATGAGTGCTGGAATCAGAAAGTCAGTGTCGAGCATTGGTATCCACTACTGTCCTTGCATCTCACAGGATCTGAACAAAGTCTGAAAAATGAGCTCCTGCTTCCCCAACTATAATACTGCTGCTGCTTTCATCTGTCAATCTCACACTCTCTTTATTCACCACTCGTTAATAAGATCCTAACATGCTTAAACCTCTCCACCAGGGGTAAGGTCTCTCCTCTCGCCTGAACTTGGAGGTGTTGATTTTCATCTACACTCAGCAGCGATGTGTGCTGGTTCAGTTTGTGCCAAAAAAAAAAAATTGTCATTTGCAAACAACAAGAATGTTACTTCTTATGTTACTTGATCTTGACAGTTTCTCTGAAACTAAACGTTCCCGCAGCGTGATGCTGCCATCACCATGCTTCATCGCAGGTATATAATACACCAGAGGGGTAGTCCTTGCAGCAAGCTAATAATATCCTATAAAATATCTAGAACGCCTGTAATCATTCATAACATGGAAGACTAATGCTAGGATTTCAAATCTAAGTGCATAAATAATACAAATAAATTGAAAATAAGTATAAGATACTAAGGTCTCATCCTGGATATTATCTAAAGAGGAAGGTTGTTAGGCTTTCGTTAGGGAAAGTCAACAATACGCAACTGAAAAGCAGAGGCCAAAGGATCATCACAGCAAACAAGTCCATATAGAGTTTGATCTATGATGGATACAGAGACAGACACAATGCCTAGTGACGTCATTCACGCACGAGTCGGCTCTTTGAGTCAGCTGACATGAGCAGTGTTTTAATTATTTAAATAGATTTTATAAAATGCAATGCAAAGTAATTTGTTTGTTTAGAATAATCACTTGTCAAAATATTTTCGAGAAAAATGTCACTTAGCCTTTTGGAAACCAAATGAATCAAGTCTTATTGGTGAGTCAAATGATATGATTCACTGAGAAGATTCAGAAATTCAACACTAGTAATAAATAAATTACTCAAGCACTAGCACTGGTTAACTGTTTGGGCCTGGTTAACTATGCTCAAGTGCAGATGATATGATCCATCCTGACGATGTCCCGGATCCTGCGTCTGTCTCTCCTGGAGCTTTAGTGCATCCTGCTGGTGGATGGTAGTATGACAGTTCCACCACCGACAAGCCAGCAGGCTCAAGCAGAGTTAATTGTTTAATTAACTCCATATGGGTCTGGATTTGAGTTGTTCTCTTAGAGCAGTCCTTTGATTCCTGGAATAGTTGCAGGGTGGGTTTGTGGGTTTAAGATGCATAAGCTCTGCCAGAGAACAGCTGCTCCCCAAGCTTCACCACAGGGGCATCTCAGCACCTTACACAACAAACATCATGTCAGAACTTCGCTTTAGAACAACAGAAACAATTCCCTTCTTCAGTGAAGTGTGTTTTACGTTTACAGCATTCAGCAGATGTCCTTAGAGTCTCCATTATAAACATATCTTCATGCTAGTACCAATAGATCAGGGACTAAGAGTACTATCAAGCTAAAACCCTGTTGGGAGGCACAGTGGGTAGCAGTCACCTCACAGCTCCAGGGTTTCCGGTTTAATCCTGAGCTTGTGTTACTTTCTGCGTCTGTGGAGTTTAATGTGTTTTCACCAAGTTTGTGTGGGTTTGCTCAGGGTTCTCCAGTTTTCTCCAAAAAACATGCCAGTAGGTGGATTGCTGACTCTAAATTAACTCTAGGTGTGTGCAAATGCGTCCCATCCAGAGTGTGTCCCCTACCTTGTGTTCAGAATTCCCGGGATAGGATACGGATCCACCAGGACCCTGACCAGAATAAAGTGCTTAGTGAAGATGAATGAAGGGATAAAACTCTGTTAGGCAGGAGCTGACGAGTGTGATGAGTACAAGTGCTCATGTGAGTGCTTAGGTAGTCTAGATTTGAAGACAGCCTGTGACCTGGGCAGTCAGGGGAAGTTCCTTTTATCTCCAGGGATTGTGGGTCAGGTCAAGCCATGCTAGAGGCACAAGGGGAACCTTAATCAATCCACAGAATTCAGAGAAAGCAAGGCAGACCTAAAGGATTGGTGTAGATAAATTCTAAGGCTGTTGTGGAGGACAGTCGACTACATCAGTCCACAGTACTTACAATCGTTACGTAGTTTGTGTAGGAGCTCCACACTGTAACATCAGAGTGCACTGCTACGAGTCATAAATACTACAAAAGTATACTATTCTTTCTTCCTCTCCAAGAAAAATGGCAGAGGAGCCAACTGACATATCGTTAGCCTCATAGCATAATTGCCCAAGTCATATTTGGTCAAAAATGACTTCGGCAATTATGGTATGAGGCTAACGATATATGAATCTGGAATGATTAACAGTTACGTAGGTGTTCAGAACTCTTGCCAAAATGCCAAGAAATTTGAGCCAGAAAGATTAAATAGTCCTACAGTGAAGTGTATACATGATCTAATTAGACAGTGATTAAAAGCGCTGTTTGCTCTCAGTAATACAGTACTGTAGTAACTGTAGTCCAAGCTCCTCTGGTTCCATCACTGGCACCTGAAACCGTGATAAGGTGCCTCGGGGTTTGATGAACTGCAGATCTGTATGAATGTCACAGGCCTTTTACATCTTTGCATCCCCAGCTGTACAACAAAACCAGTACATGTTTGTATACATATTGTAGAAGAGTACCGCATCTTATTTCTGTCTGCTACATTTGTTTTTATTCAAAGCCCTTTGGATTTTGGCAGAAGAGGACATGAGGGAGGACGGTGACTCAGATGTCCTGGCCACTAGTTCAGAAAGTTGGGGGTGGAGGTTTTCTGGGAAAGCTGCTCTGTGTTTGACCCGAGTCCAGCTTTTCCTCACTCAAATCGTAAAGCGAGATGAGATGGAGAAAAGGGCTGTAATGAACTACAGCGTCAAATACTCTGACACCACAATCACTCATAGGAATAAACAAGCCACACTGAGTGTGTGTGTGTGTGTGTGTGTGTGTGTGTGTGTGTGTGTGTGTGTGTGTGTGTGTGTGTGTGTGTGTGTGTGTGATACACATTTTCATCATCTTCACACATTATTTCCCTGATTGAATGATGCCTGCGAGGCTGCTTTTATTACTTTTATCGCGGCAATAAATATTTTATTGACCAACTTTTCATTTTCTATTCAATAATTCATGTCTCTTTCCAGAGTCGTGCATGGGAGTAATCTTAAAGGCAAGATTTGGTTGTATAAATGTCTCCATTAATCCAAAGTAACAGGAGATTTCTAATATGTTTGATTCGTTCATCTTCAGGAAGCGCTTCATGCTGGTCAGGGTGAAGGTGGAGCTCCATCCATCCAGCCATTCATCCATCTAGCCATCTATCCATAATAATAATAAGAAGAATAATAATAATAAGAAGAAGAAGAAGAAGAAGAAGAAGAATTTTTAAAAAGTTTTATTTACATAGCGCCTTTCCACAGCTCAAGGACACTTTACATTCCAAACTAATAGACAGAGAAGAACAAACAAAAGCAATGGTATAAATATTTCAACGGTTAGGAAAAGAGCCAAAGTGCTGAAGAAATAAATGCGGTTTAAGTTGTGATTTGAAAGTCGAGATAGAAGTAACATTTCGGAGGTTCTGAGGGAGAGAATTCCAAAATCTTGGAGCCATGATGGCAAATGATCTCCACCATGGGTGGTAGATCATTTGCCATCATGGCTCCAAGACCTGAGAGTACGAGCTGCGGTGTAGGGATGAAGGAGCTCAGATAGATAAGGAGGGACCAGGCTTTGGAGAGCTTTAAAGGTCAGAAGAAGGATTTTGCCAGTGCAGACTATGCAATATGGGGGTAATGTGAGTGGCCCGAGAGGAGAGAGTGAGAACTCTAGCTGCTGAATTTTGAATATATTGTAATCTGGTTATGGCCTTTAATGGGAATCCAATAAACAGGACATTGCAATAGTGAAGACGGAACGTGATAAATGCATGGCCATGAGTTTCTGCACCATTAAGACTGAGAATATGACGGAGGCTAGCGATGTTGCGGAGGTGATAAAAAGCAGCTTTAACAACGGAGCTAATGTGTGGTTCGAATGAGAAGACTGGATCAAAAGTAACTCCTACCAGTTTGAGAGGGTTTGAAAGGAATACCGTCAATATCTACACAGAAAGCAGATTTTTTTTTTAAATTAGTGTATGGGGACCAATAAACATTACTTCAGTTTTGGCAGCATTTAATTTTAGAAAATTGCAATTCATCCATTGTTCATGTCAGTAGTACAAGCAGATAAGGACTGAGAGGAATGGAATGTGTGAGCGCTAGTGGTAAGGTAAATCTGTGTGTCATCGGCATAACAGTGATAGCAAAGACCATGCTGCTGAGTGATATGGCCAATGGGCAGGTTATAGACAATAAAAAGCAGTGGGCCAAGGACAGAACCCTGAGGAACACCTTGCGTAAGGGCTCAAATAAGTCCCGAAAGTTAACCAACAATAAGTTGACAAGAGAAGAAAAGCAGACATAGAACTTACCACAGTAGATGTAGAAAAGAGACAGAGACCAGAGACAGGTTACGCCGGTGTGAAGCGGCAGCCACATGCGCACAGCGTACTCACACCGGAACGTTTACAAATTACAAATCGACCAATCCCATCCATCCATTCATCTATCAAAACCTTCCATTCATCCATTCATCCATCCATCCACGTATTATTCATCCAATCCTATCCATCTATCTGCCAAAACCTTCCATCCATACATGCATACATCATCCATCCAATCCATCCATTAAAATCTTCCATATATTATATATATTTATTCATTTCTTTATTCATTCTTTATTATTTTTTTTAATGATTTATGTAGGTATTTAATTTGTTCATTATTTATGTTATTTATAAATGAATTATATATTTGTTTTTGTTTACCAGTTGCCCATTGCTCCGATTGTAGATAGATCCTACATTAATTGTTTCTCAAGCTTGATCACTGAATATTTCTAGCACGTGATGCCGTGCGAGTCTCCTGCTGGTTATCAGGGGAAACTCATTTTAATATAAATGTACGTACTTGTGTGAAATACATGCTACAAAATCCAAAAGACAAATAATGCTATGACATTTCTGCAGCCTGTGTTATTGCCCTGAGGTGTTGGTGTTAACGTTGTGCAGTCTGAGAACGCGTACAGATCGAAAACCCAGCAGAGAGTGTGTTAGTGAGGTGTCGAGGAGCCACTGGAACAGCTTCAACGTGCCTCGGCTCCGATACTCCACGTCTGCGGAACTGTAGTGGAGAGATGGAGAACCGTTCTTCTAAAAGATCTTCCCTCAGTCACTCAGGCGTTCAGTTGTGGTGGGATGTAGCATGTGTGTGTGTGTTAGCAGTGTGTGTGTGTCCTTATCAAACCATTCAGTGATCCCTCGTGCCTTGTGGATGGAGGCGGAGTCATCTTGGAAGAGACCACGCCCGTAGGGATAGAAATGTATCAAACCATGCAAGCAAAAATAAATAAATTGCTCCACAGTTTTCCCTTTCGTTCATCGCCCGTCGGGATTCTTCATATCTGTGTAAGTCCATCGGTCGGCTGTGGAGCGATCGTCAGCGTGGGCGTGGCGTTGTGTTCTCGCATTAATCCATGATGGCCTGCACACAACACATGGCTCTGATCACGTCGCTGTAACATTCCAGCACCATGACGTGCACTGAAATGACCATCGGCGTAGTCTGTTGTTCGATACACGTCTTTCACTTCTCCACTCGCTCTGCAGCCCTGACTCCCAGCCTACGCCCTGAAGGGAGGATGACTGAAGTTCCAGTCCATAAACTGAGCTCATGAGATCTGCACTCTAGTTTCTGACTGCATTATGAAACAACAGTGAAGGGTTCAGCTTCAAGTTACAGCTTCACCTCTCACTGTTACCGAGCACTGACACTGGAGACTCCTTCCATAAGTGTTCAAGAAATAAACGTCTCCTCACAAAATATCAACCACGATTTTTCACTCCGTTTATTATCAGTCTGTTGTACACGCCCCGTGAATGAGCTGTTACTATGGCAACGGTAACGTATTAGAGCTAGCGCATTAATATGAACATTCACTATTGTCAGAGATGCTGTTCTAGAGAATTAATTAATTAATTAATTAACACCTGACGACCAATCAGAGTGCAGAATTCAGCAGCGCTGTGATGTAAGCAATGGGTCTACAGATAACACGCCAACTACCTAAAATTTTGAGACATGTTTTTCGAGGTGTCGGCGAGTAGGAATAAAGACCTATCTGGGCGGGGACTCTCTTATTTACTCCCGGTCCACGCCCCGCCCTTGCTTGTGACGTCACTGGACTTTACCCAATCCCCGTGCTTGTTTTTGTTGTTGCGTGCGAGGCATGCTGGCTTTAAAAGTGCAGCCAGCTGAGAGAACAGTGAGTAGCTGTGATTCTCTCTCTCTCTCTCTCTCTCTCTCTCTGTGAGTCTCTGAAGAAAAAGGAAAACGAGGATGCGTGTTCAGTTCGTGGCGTGCGCGTGCCTCCTGTTCCTGCTCGGCCAGTGCGGCGCGCGCGTTCCCGGCTGCCCCGATCGCTGCGACAAGTCGGCGTGTCCGCCGATTCCCGCCGACTGCCTGGCCGGGGACGCGCTCGACCGCTGCGCCTGCTGCCCCGTGTGCGCGTCGGGCGAGGGCGAGCAGTGCAACACCCAGAGCGACTGCGCCGAGGGCCTGCGCTGCTCCGTTACCGACGGCGTTTCCTACAGCGCCACCGTGCGAAGGCGCGCGAAGAGCGGCGTGTGCACGTGCGAGAGCGCCGAGCCGGTGTGCGGCAGCGATGGCGTGACGTACCGCAACGTGTGCGAGCTGCGCAGGGCGAGCGGGAGCGCGCAGCGTCAGAACCAGCCGCCGGTCATCGTCGTGCAGAGGGGCGCGTGCGGCAAAGGTGCGAAAATTCACCCCTGTCTATGTGAATGCAGCACTGATGGGTAGCACTCTCTCTCTCTCTCTCTCTCTCTCTCTCTCTCTCTCTCTCTCTCTCTCTCAGGTGGTATCACGTGATCTTGACCTTAATGAATTTAGGAATAACTTTTATCTAAACAGAGGCATGTGGTAGTCCTTAAGATCCAGTTATGTACCTTTAAATGCTCTTTCAGCTCTCGGGTGAAATCTGCTAAACATTTTTCACTAAACATGCAAACTGTAGGGAGGATCAGTAGCTTTATTTCTGCCGGTTTATGATCAGATTCAGTAACTGTATGTACACAGGGATAATCACTGAGCTGTTCTGACGAGTCTGTCACATGATCTGAACCGGAGCCCCGACTGNCTCACTAACGCTCCTGTAGCTGAATGAACACAAATCCCCACAGCCTCGCTCCAACATCTAGTGGAAAGCTTCCCAGAGGAGTGGAGCTCATTATAACAGCACACACAGGGAATAAATCTGGAATGAGACGTTCATCAAGAACACATTTTGAGAGAGAGAGAGAGAGAGAGAGAGAGAGAGAGAGAGAATAAAGAGAGGCTGGTGAGGGAACGACTGTTTATAGCTGCTATAGCGTAAGCGAGAACAGGAAGTTTACTTGTTTTGCGAACATTACATATAACTACAAACTAATAGAACGTGCAGTGTATTGTTTAATTAATAAATACTTGTGATTGTTGGCAATTGCTGTGGCATAAGAGGAATAAAACACGTCAGGTCATGCTGTTACAGGAAAATAATCAACGTTCAGGGGATCATTCCTTGTTAAAAAGTTACGGTTGATTATTTTCCTATAACAGCACAACGCCGAGGGTCTTATTCCTCTAAAGCACAGCAATTTGGCAATAATTATCATTTCTAATTTTAATTAAAGAACGATATGATTAGATTTAAAAAAAAAAAAAAAAAAAAACATGCTGGTGGTTATGACAGAGGCTACGGTGAACGAATTCTCTCGGATGAAAGAGAAATCGGTCCATTTTGAACTCACTGAACTAAAGTCTTTCCCCCAGAATGAAAAACTCTTCCAATCTACGTTCCCTGGTTGTTGGGAATTGCTGATATTGAGCATTTTTGTTAATGCTTTCCTGTAAAAAAAGAAAAAGAAAAATCCTGGCCAGCTTCCAGCAGTTGGTGGTCTGAGCCAGACAGCCACGACCGAGCTTATAAAATAAATGTCTCAGCGCGATGCTTAAGTGCCGTGTGTGTTGAGGTGCATCGTGGCTCAGCAGTAACTTTCCAAACGGAGTTATATGAACTGCAGGAGGTCCGTCTGAGGCTGTGGTCACACAGCAAGAGCCTAAAGCCAGGCTCGCTGAGGCACTTCCTCTCAGAGCACAGCCAGGCTTTAATCTTCTTAATCTAAAAAAACAAACAAATCCTGCCGTCCGAGGCCCCGCCCACATGTACACGGATTCTTCTGAAAAACGTTTTCTGTTTCTTTGTGATTTAACCTTTAGATGGAGGAGATAAAAAATGCTGAGATGTTCTCGATGAATAAACTTTGGAGTACAGATTAACACGAGTTTAGTGAGAGCGTTTTGGAGAGAAAAGTATTCTGGGTCACTTCTGTTTTGAAGGTTTGTTTTGTTCTTCGATAAGCGACTTCCATCCTCGTCACAGCTCATCTGTCCAAAAATAACTGAGCTGTCTCCGAGCCTCCGAGCCAAAGCTTCAGAGCTTCTCGTCACACGCCGGCTGTTACGCTCGACCTTCCGATGCGTCACGTGATGTAATCTCCAGCTGGACTTCAGGACGCAGGTGTTATATAATCTCCCTGAGTGGATCTAGCTCCAGCTCAAATTCTGCAGGCTACAAAAATATCCACAAAATTGCATTATGGAATTATTTCTTTGGCAAAAAAATACTGAAATAGAACATGCAGAATGCAACCCAAGCATAGCTCAGGGCTAAAAGTGCCAGTCCTGGGATTTGAACTCAGCACCTTCTGCTCTCTACAAACTCACTCAGAGTTCATTAATATGGTGGATCTTGAATCCTAGCTCTGGTTGATGGTGGTTTGTCAGATGTTTGTCAGATGTCCATAAATATCTTTCACCAAAATGACAGAACTGTTTTTGATTTGCGTTGGCAGCTTCCTGTAAAGATCATGTTGTGTAAGAAACAGTCTAATACGCAGAGACGTCTAAATCCTCGCTAGCTACGTGTGATTTCCTCACGTGGTGAACGTCACGCTTTGAGCTAGTTGTTGTAGATCTGCGTGCCGTAGTGAAACGAACATAATCCTAATCAGTTCAGTCAGCGGCTGTTGAAATGTCCGCGAGTTGAAGACGAAGAAGAGAAGAGAAGAGAGTGAATGAATCAGAGATATAGATAATGAAGACCAGCTGCTTCTATACGAGTTTCTTCACATCTTCTTGGTTTCATCCGACTGCTGAAGCCGTGTTCCTCAAAGAGCTTACACGGCCTGTACAGGGTCTCGCTGTGGAACGGAATCGGTATAAAAGGGGTATAAAGGAATTTCCAAAACATTAGATGTACCATGGAACACCGTGAAGGCCATCATCAACAAGTGGAGAAAATGGAGCACCACAGAGACATCACCAAGAACAGGACGTCCCTCCAACACTGACTAAAGAACAAGACAAAAGCTTACCAGGGAGGCTGCTGAAGGACTTACAGCAACGTTAAAGCAGCTGCAGGAACATCTGACACGCACTGATTACTCCCTGCATGTGACAACAGCCTCTCGTATTCTTCACGCGTCTGGGCTGTGGGGTCGGACGGCTAGACCAAGCCCTTTCTCATGAAAAAAAAAAACATCTAAGCCTTAAACCATGTGGGTTTCTGGGCACAATTCTAAAAGATATGTTTGGCAGCTTATCACCCAGAGAGCAGCACAGCACGGTGAAGCATGGTGATGGCAGCATCATGCTATGGCGCTGCTTCTCTTCAGCTGGGACTGGAGCTGTAGGTAAGATAGAGGAAATTCCAAATCTATTTTTGGGACAAAACAGCTGAAGATAAGGAAAAAATAATTTCACCTTCCAGCACGATAACGACCCAAAGCACAAATCCAAATCAAGAAAGGAACAGCTTCCGATGAAGAAGATCAACGGTTTTGGAATGGCCCAGCCAGAGCCCAAATCCTCTCAGAAACCTGTGGACTGATATGAAGAGGGCTGTGTGCTGAGTTCCCTCGCTATCGGATAGCTCAGGAACATTTTTGCAGGGAAGAGTGGAATAAAATGACCGAATCGTGATGTGCGATGGAAGTCGATAGACTCCGAGTGCTGAATTCGAAGCAAAAGGTGCAAAGTATTAGTTGAGGGGTGTGTATACTTATGCAACCAGGTTATTGTTTTTCCTTATTTATCATGTGTTGTTTTTTCACATTAAAACCTGCATGTTTAACAGGGGTGTGTAAACTTTTTACACCCAGTTTATGGAATCAGATCACAGCTCTGCAGACATTTCACGAGAACTTTGAGATGCGAGATCTTCGTTTGTGACTGAAACGGAAAACAGATGCAAAAGAGAAACAGATCTCAGAGCTACAGATCAGATTAGCTACGTGTCGTTGTGTAGACGGACAGAGGTGGTGTGACGGAGGTCATTCTCTCATTAACCCCTCCCTCTCTCTCTCTCTCTCTCTCTCTCCCTCTCTCTCTCTCTCTCTCTCTCTCTCTCTCTCTCTCCCTCTCTCTCTCTCTCTCTCTCTCTCTCTCTCTCTCTCTCTCTCTCTCTCTCTCTCCCTCTCTCTCTCTCTCTCTCTCTCTGCGTTAAGGCTTTTAAGTAGGAGTTTATGTTGGTGTTTGCCTCCACAAAGTGAGCTTTCAGCATTTTGGGATAAAACAACATTCCAGAGGTTGAACGTGTTTTTATGGTCATAAACATTAGCATAAACATTGGTGAGTGGGCAATGTCACGGAGCAGCCAACACACACACACACACACACACACACACACACACACACACACACACACACGTGCGCGCAGAGTTTTGGTTTCGCGAGTGCTGAGTTAGCATCGGAAAAGCAAGCTCACTCTTCAGCTTCATAGCCGATGGTGGTCTGAGTCATTGCTGTATACAGAAAAGCCTCACACGGTGTTCTTACAGCTGCTGTCAAAACTATTGGCACCCTTCATGAAAAATGACCACGTGCCTTCACAGTAAACATTTGACGTTGTTGATTAATTCTGCATCACATCTGACAGCGGAAGCTCCTCTGATAATAAACAGATCATTTTAAAACGTGAGGAAACCGCTGATATTCATTTATTTTAAACATCCATGGAAGGAGTCTCTAGTGTCAGAACTTTAAATCTTTATGTTTCACACCTTCAGCGTGCTAACAGTAGCTCTGCTCCATAACTCCACCCAGGTGTTGATTATTTTCCCTATAAACGCTACATATTTGTAAGATGTTTAAAGAGGGTGACATTTTTTTCAGAGGTCAGTATCAGGAAAAAGCATTTTGACATACAGCTCCAAAAGAATTCTAGTTTTCCCCTTATTCCGTAACTGAAGTATGATTTGCTGTAGTCCTCTTTGAAAGGTTTGTGCAGAAATAAAAGGCTGTGGTGTGTCAGTCACGATGACGGTGTTAGCGATGCTGCTGCTGCTGCTGCTGCTGCTGATGATGATGATGATGTAATGTGTTTAATATAGGAGCTGGCGTGGTGCACTATAGCATGAGAAAATATGCTGAAGGACTTTTTTTATTTACTCATGTCAGTGTTATAGCGCACGTGCCAGAACATTTAGCAGACGTTTTGTTGTGAGGAATGTGCTTTTCCTGGAAATCAAACCATATTTGTGTTCTGCTATTGAGCGAGGCCATAACTATCCCAAATTTGGTCATGTGACCTCGCTGTGCTATTAATGCTACATGAACGGGCATTTAGTTTATAAAGAGAGGGCATGACTGCAGTGAGGAAGGAGGCGTGGCTAATGTTCCACTCAGTCCTAGTGAAGTGGGTGAAGGAGGCGTGGCTAATGTTCCACTCGGTCCTAGTGAAGTGGGTGAAGGAGGCGTGGCTAATGTTCCAGTCAGTCCTAGTGAAGGAGGCGTGGCTAATGTTCCACTCGGTCCTAGTGAAGTGGGTGAAGGAGGCGAGGCTAATGTTCCACTCGGTCCTAGTGAAGTGGGCGAAGGAGGCGAGGCTAATGTTCCACTCGGTCCTAGTGAAGTGGGTGAAGGAGGCGTGGCTAATGTTCCACTCAGTCCTAGTGAAGTGGGTGAAGGAGGCGTGGCTAATGTTCCACTCAGTCCTAGTGAAGGAGGCGTGGCTAATGTTCCACTCGGTCCTAGTGAAGTGGGTGAAGGAGGCGTGGCTAATGTTCCACTCGGTCCTAGTGAAGTGGGTGAAGGAGGCGTGGCTNTGTATGGAGATGAGCATTGTATCAATGCTGAAAAAATTAGCTTCATATCTCATTAATTTGTGCGTTAAAGTATTCAGAGTGAAATCCATCACATTTATCTGTCTGTAGTGGATCATTTTTATCCCACAAAACGTGAGCGCGTGCCCAGACCTGCTCCGAGTCCACACACAGATGCAGAGTATTTGTATTTATGAAGGCAAAACGGTTTCATAAACCAGATTCCAGTCTAATGAATGCAAGACACAAAGAGTAGTGAGACTTCATACTTGCATCCTTTTCCATGTCTCAGTCATCCGAGGCACTTAAGGAGAAGTAATTGGAATTTATGAGCGCCCACGTATCAGGAATGGAAAATAGCTAAGCGTTAGCGGCTCGCTAGCATCATGGCACATATGTTGTGGTTAGCACGCAGACGCTTTGCCCATCTGCGTTTGATTAATCGTTATCGTGTTGTCCAGACTGTACCAATGCCGTACTTTAAGTGAAATGGCAAAAACATAAAAGGTCAGGCTGCAGTTAATGACGGGGATTTAGTATGTCATACATATTGCCAGACTGGGAAAAACAAAACAAAACAAAACAAAGAACCGGAAAGTGCCGTGCAGAAGAAGAGAAAATATTACAGATGTGTTTTTTCTGTTGAAACTCCGGTTTCATAAGGCGTGTGTTTCATAAAGTGTTATGTATCCGCTGGTTATGGATGGATGTCAGCCAAAACATCTTTTCTTGAACTTTATTGTCAGGGCAAGTGAAGTTTATTTGGAAAGACTTTGCTTATTAAATGAACAGCCTCAGGGACCATAAAAACAGAAAAGAGTTATTTGGAGGTGAACAAGATAGAGGCGTAATCTGGTTTGTGTCTGTTGACGTTACCTGTTATCTTCAACGTGAAAGAACATCGTGTTTGGGTGAGATGAAGTCTGATTGTCAGGAAATGGAGACCTGACTTTTGTTTCCAAAGCAAGTTGTCAACAGTTCTAGTTTTTATCTTATTAACGAAAGACGTGCCATACTTTTTATCGTGAAGTTCGTTCCTTTTGTCACTTGCGTTATAGCAGCTACAAATTCACCAGCCTCAATTTATTCTTTCTCTCTCTTAAAGTTAATAAGACAAAAAAAAAAAAAAAACGCAGATTGTCATGTTACCGAGAAATCGCAAAAAGGAGCGTAAACTCCTCTGAGATGTTACAGCTTCATCTCTGACACTGGAGACTCCTTCCGTGAAGAAATGTTAAATAAATATTTATTCTCCTTACAGAAAACTTCATCGTATCAATGATTACACACTTTACACTCGCTGTTACCATAGAAACGATAACGTATGAGGGCGAGCGCGTTACTATAAACCTGCGCTGCTGTCAGAGGCGCTGTTACAGAGAATTAATCAACACCTGACGACCAATCAGAGCGCAGGATTCAGCAGGTATAGATTCTCTGTGTGTAGTGATGTCCTGTTCACAGTGAACTATTGTGCCTTTTCTGCTGGTTTCCCAGGTCGTGACGGGAATCCTGACAGCCTGCGGCACAGATACAACTTCATCGCCGACGTGGTGGAGAAAATCGCACCTGCTGTGGTCCATATCGAGCTCT
Organism: Pangasius macronema; assembly: GCA_037577455.1. Lineage (NCBI taxonomy): Eukaryota > Metazoa > Chordata > Actinopteri > Siluriformes > Pangasiidae > Pangasius > Pangasius macronema. Next base: position 704,776 of record CM074956.1, read on the forward strand.
ACCGCAAGTACGCCTTCCGCCTCCTACGCCTCTGTGCCTCAGTTACGCAGAGCAGCAGCCACTCGCTGCACTGTTATTGTTTGTGTACTAACAAGAACATCTGGATCTTCACAGCTGCTTCAGTGGCGTTTGCTCTGCTCGTGTCTGAGCGCCATTCATGCTTGTATTTGTATTAAATGACGTGGTACGGTATTTTCGGTATAATCCATATTTAACGATCGCCTTCAGGGGATTTTGGATTTCGGGTCGGCATTCTGATATCCGATACCTCCAGTCTACTGTCCGTGTGCTGCACAGAGTAGAAAGCGGAGATCAGAGGTGCACTTCAGTGCAGGGACGTGTTTTCTGCAAGTCATTCACCAGAGGAAGTTCCTCGCTCTCCGCTCCAGCAGGAAGGCTTTAAACCGGGAATGTTGGCCTTGAAAACAGTTTTCTTTTTTCCTTTTCTTTTCTTTTTTTTTTTTAGGGGAACGCTGATGCTTAAGCTGCTCCCAAATGTCCATTTAACTCACTAAGAACTACTCTCGCTCAATACTACAAGGGATAAAACACTTGGGGACGTGCTGTATTAGGAAAATAATCAAGGACAGTGATTTCCCAATAAGAGCAAGTGTTTTATTCCTTTTTATTTATTAAAGATCATCGTTTATAGTTACACTTAATGTTAAACAGGTCAGCTCCTGTTGTCGCTTACGTTACAGCAGCTATAAACAGTCGTTCCCTCGCCAGCCGCTCTTTATTCTCTCTCTCTTCAAGTTAATTAGACCAAAAAAAAGCTGCTTGTCTCCGAGAAACCGCAAAGAAGCGTAAACTCCTCTGTCCTGAAGATGTCAACACAGCTTTTAGCACTGACACTGGAGACTCCTTCCATAAAATAAACATAAGCATCAACATCTCTTCACAAAATGATCAATGGTTATGCACGTCCTTTATCTGTTTATCATCAGCTGAGCGTCTGCCTGCACGTCCCCGTGAACGAGCCGTTACTATAGAAACGATACTGTAGTAATATAAACCTGCGCCACTGTCAGAGCTGCTGTTACAGAAAATTAATCTTCTGACCAATCAGGACCCAGAATTCCGCAGCATTGTGGTATGAGATGCTCTCAGTCTCCCAGGTGACCTTTGGTGACCTTCAACATGTAAAATGTGTTCTATGTTTTCTGAGTAAAGCTACTATTTGGTTCTTAGTGATACTGGTCTCCGTTTGCTGTTGAGGGAGTTTTGCTCCTCTTGCAGGATGGTGTTCACTAAGCGGGAGATGGCAGTGGCTAGCGGCTCGGGCTTCATCGTGTCCGAAGACGGTCTGATCGTCACCAACGCTCACGTGGTGGCCAACAAACACCGAGTCAAGGTGGAGCTAAAGTCAGGAGCCACGTATGACGCTAAAATCAAAGACGTGGACGAGAAAGCCGACATCGCTCTCATCAAGATCGACACGCCTGTGAGTGCGGCACGCTTGCTCCGATGTCTGTGTGATGCTTGGTCTGTGTTGTCAGGAGCAGGTTTAGCAAAGTATATATATATATACGCCCCCGTGAGTGCGCTGTTACTATAGAAACCGTGACGTACCACAACGAGCGCATTAATATAAACCTGTGATTTCTAGCTGCCCTAATTTATCTCCTGACCAATCAGAATCCTGTGGTGTGTGGGGTTGAGAAACATACAGAAGGGGAATGTATTTCAGTTCCACAATGTAAAGGGTTGTCCCAGACTGACACACACACACACACACACACACACACACACACACGCACGCACATCACGACTGTGCAGTTTGATCTGTTTTAAGATTTGTCTGTGGTATTTTTCCCTTTTTTGTCCTCAGAATGTAAGCGCTGAGGAATGCTTTGCTTGGCCATGCGTAACCCTGAGATTTCTGATAACTGTATGGAAGATTAAAAATAGTTCCGTGCCCGAATATGTTTCTTCTCTTTCGTTCAAAAATGATTCCAGTTCTTCTACACAATTAACACCGCGTCTCCTAAACGTCTCCTAAACGTCTCCTGCGTGAGCTAGGCTTGTGTTCCGCTGATTTCTGAGGGGTTGGCGAACGCCCGTGCCATGTTTCTGTGCTTAGTCACTGCTGCCCTTTGAATAATTGATGTTGTACTCCCATCTCATATTCTCCTCGGCTGGCAAGTTTTCTGCAGCACAAGCTCAATCATCTTTATCGATGGCTGCGCTTTTCCTAGCCCGGAGCGTTGTTGAATGAACGCCGCACCGCAGATGAGCAGGAGCGCTGACTGGGCTGCTTTCCATGGCCGCGGATTATCACGAACTTTTTCCAAACTCGTTAAGGATTGTACTTAAAAGCATCCGCCGCCCCTTTATTGCGCTGGGTCTCATTTATTGCGCTGGACACGAACAAATTGATTCGTAAAGCGTCCACTGTTCTGCGTCGTGTTCATGAACTGATCGGCTTCAAATCGTGTAACTGCTGAGTTACTGTGATATACAGATTACGCTGTCAAGTTTAATTTCAAAAATAATTTTAATGAGCAAAAATCAGCAACTTTTATATATCTGGCAGCAAGTTTTATTTCAGTTTGGCCACAAAAACATTTACACACACCAGTAGTAAAATGATAAATGAGGCTCTTTGTCAAGGCCCACAGATTTTAATCTGGCCTTTTAATTCATAGTAAATTGTAGTGAAGTGCGTAGTCATGGTGCAGCTTCTCTCCAGAAGCACGGAGAGCCTTTGCAGCCTGCAGAGCTGCTGAACTCTCTGACCGTGTCGCCTGACGCCGGACCACAAAGCAGCCCCGAGAGCAGGGGTACGCAAACTTCTCTTGGAAAGGCAGACAGAATGCGGGCGTGCTGAAACACGTTCGGTCTGAGCTCGGTCTGTTTTTTTCATAGCGTGCTAAGAATGAGTCTCAGCAGGCCCCCCGCTCCAGTTCAGAAAGCTGATGAGACATGCAGCGTAGTTTCCATCCACGTGCTTTTTATGCCAACTTTAAATCGGTGTGTCAGGAAATCAGCGTGCAGAGTTGGAGACGACACACAGGTCGAGGTGGAAGATCTGCTGCAGGCCCTGCCAACCTTTCCGCACTTCATCACTCAAAAATACACCAAAAGAGCCTTCTTTATTCCCCTGCAACACAGCAGCCGAGCCACTCGACATATCAATCGGGAATTACTGTCTGATATCAGCTGACCCCCTGGAAGCCCCGCCCCTTCCCATTAGTAATGTTTTTGCTCTCGTCTCGACTCCCAGTTTCCGGGTTGAGAAGTATACACTTAACATCAGTTACGTACATTTATTAGGGATGCCAGTGAAAAACTCTGGCCAAAAATAATAATAATAAAAAAAAGATTAAATACACCTACAACCAAGTGTCAAATCTAACACTTTACTAATAACTTTAATGGTCGTGATCATTAAAAAGCCCTCCTGCACCGGTCTGCACAGCATGGTCCAGTGACAGTGTCGTGTTCGACCTTGTCACCTCACACACACGCATATAAGTCCCAAAATGCCATTTGTGGTCCGTGAACTCAGGGAAAAATCTGCAGCTTGTCTGTTTTAGTTAAATAAGACACTTTACATGCACGCTTTCTTATTAATTGCTGTATGTAGCATCTTTGTTCTAGAATAGGAAGGAATGAAAGCGTGCATGTAAACACACGCTGACCTTCATTCTAAGCCGTAATCCGTAGATTACCTGATTATAGTATCAGGTGTATTTCCAATGTCAAAGCCTTTGTTTTCAGCTGGAAGGAATGCTAGAGAGGTCAGAATCTTGCACTCTTCTACCGAGTATGTGACTGATCTGCACCACTGCCTCCGTTCTGCCAGAACACGAGCGAATTCCTGCGAGACTGACTCACCGCCGTGCACATCGAGGATTCTCCAACACTTAATCATATCCCTTGCTGAGAAGCTGAGCAGATGAATGGAGGCTCGTGTTGGCCATTAGTATTGCGCAGAGAGAGAGAGAGAGAGAGAGAGAGAGAGAGAGAGAGAGAGAGATGTCATGTTTGCATTTGTCATGCATCTGCACGTGTAAACACGAACGTCTGTAACTAAAAAGCACGAAGACGTTAAGGGATTAAGTTATTGAATCTTGGACCCTTCAATCACTCTGGCAGTGTCGAGGCCCCAAGTCAGGAAAGTGTACAAGAGCGTCACAGGCACACCCAAAGTAGCAGGAACATGGATACGGAACGAACAGATGATGCGTTCTAAACGCAGATACGAATAGGAGCCGCATGATTCGCTGGTGTTTTTTTTTTTTTTTTTTTTTTTTTAAGAAAGGTTTTCAGAAAGTTTTCCATGAACACTTGGTGTTGTGTGATGTGTTCACAGCATTCATTCATCCTTAGTACCTGCCTGGTCAGGGTCATGCTGGTTTAAATTAAGCTAGTAAAAACAAATACAAAACCCTTTGTCTTGGTTTATTTAAGTAATTAAACTCTGGGTAACACTTGACCACACTACATCCTGAGGTCGAGGAACTGTCAGAGCCAGGCCTCACGCACCGTGCTGACACTGCTGACATCACTACTGCTGGAGTTTTCCCCCTGTACATAGTGGTAGGGTTCATATGTAATTTAAAAAAAAAAGCTTCCGGTTTAGGCCACACCCACTTCAGGTTTCAATCCGAGCACTATACAGGTACACATAGTGGGATTGCCGTACAGCTCTAGTGGATTGGCTTTGTTAAATTGCCCCTAGGTGTGGGCGTCCCGTCCAGGTCCCACATTGCTCCCGGGATAGGCTCCAGAGCCACTGCGACCCTGACAAGCATAAAGCGCTTACCAAAGATGAATAAATGAATAAGCTTGTCACAGACTGATTTTTATTTATTTTTTTTTTTTAGCAGATCAGCATGTGCTCATGACAAACCCTTGTTGTCCAGTACAAAAGCCCAGTCATCTCTTACAAAGACTCTTTATCTGGAACATCCTTGGACCTCACCAGTCATGTGTAGCCTCTGAATGGAGAATAACATTAGGACCTCCATTCAGATGCCTCTAAATCAACAGCTGATATAGGACAGAAGCGAGACGTCTCAAAAAAGTGGCTTCACCTTCTAACTGCCTTCAAAATCACACATCACTATTCAGACCTTCGACGTAGCTACAGACTTACATGCTGTTCAGAAGTTACAGGGAGTAAAGTCTGGTGTGTGTGAGGCGTAAAAACCACTATGTCCTTCTTCACAATGAGAAAATATCTTTTCGTCCTCTGATTTGTTTGCTGCTAGAGCATTATGGTGTGCTTGTGTGTTTTCCTTTTTAACTCTGAGAGTGCAGAAGTGCTGATCCTGATACAGCCGTCTGCAGTGGTTTGGTGTGATTCGGACACGTGACTGACTGTTTGTAACTCGGTGTCGTGCGAGTCGAGACAGTGAGCTTTTCTATTCCGGCGAGAGGCTGGATCGCTCTTCCACACACTCCCGTTGGTAAATAGTCACAAAGTAAATAGCAACTTGTAGGACCTGAGCTCCTGTTATTCGATGAATATTTCCATGATGAATGGTGACTAATAAATACACCTAGAAGGCATCTCACCTGTGGTTTTTACTCGTTTGCTGATTGAGCAAGCAGAAGAAGAATGGAGAGTTTTGGGGCTTGGCAGGAAGATAATCCTCACATAGTCAGAGTTTGAGGAGTCTCTGGGCAAATTTGCTCGTTCCTTCTTGTTCACCACGACAGAGTTTTTTTTTTTTTTGTGATGCATAGTCAAAGACTTCCTGATAGAAAAAAAAATCTGTTAAAAGCATGACAAGAAAATGAATATAAAAGAAATCCAATCCTACGTCCTGTACTCTAACTGTTGTGTTTATAGATGAAGTGATTGGATCTCTAGTTGTGTGCTTTAGCTCAGCTCTGGTGTAGCCTTGTACGTCTTTCTGATGCGTGCTGGAGAGTGCTCAGATTACTTTGGCAAAAACTATTCCTGCTTTTTTGTTAGACCAACTGAGAAACCCTCGGGACGGACAGTTTCAAACAAAGTACTGCAACGTTGGAAACTTCATCATTTCAGCCTCAGAACTGATTTAGTGTTTTAAACTAGGAAACAAAAAAGGCACCATGCCACGACTTCTTCTTTTTAACAGGTCTTGATTCCAAAAGATCATCTGGGATTCATTTTAATTTCATTGAGTTCTTGCGCACTGACCCATACACTACAGCCACATGTTCTGAACCTCTGTAGATGTACGATCTTGCATTGAATCATCGAGATCTGGACCATCGAGGGCTCTGTAAATACGCCAAAGCAAGTAGGAATTTGCATGGAGTAGAAGGCCTCAGAGGGGATGACTGACCGTTATAATCCCTGGTGGAATAAGATGAACACATATTTGCTGTATCATATCATGAGGAGGTCTTGGACAGTTTCTCCACCACCTGTAGTAACAATAACATGCTTGTTACTGTAAATCTTCATAAAGCTCATACTGCACATGTGCAAAACTGTTTACATCTCTCTCTCTCTCTCTCTCTCTCTCTCTTTATTTATTTATTTTTTTTGGACAAACGACAATGCCAGATGCACACATTTGATTGTAGTCTTAGGTCTAAGATATTATTTTTCTCCTCAAGAACAGTACCAGTTCAAAAGCTTGAGTATCACTGCCTGAAATTGGAAGGTTATTTATTTAGCAAAATTTCCAGCCTACATCTAACAGGAACTGAATCTAGTCCAAAAGGTTTAGGCATTGGAGATGCATTCTTCTTCTTCTTCTTTTTCCCCATCTCTGCATAGGAAACAAGGTCACTGTGGTGCGCACGCATTTCTGATTTACAGTATCTGTAATACACCTTTTTTTTTAAATCATCACCTGGTACAAACATTATCCACTCCATAATCCCAATCTTTGCAGTATATTCTACAACAGAAATGGCCTTGTACACTGTAAATGCGCTCTGCACTTGTACTCTCACTTGGTTTGCCATAAGCTATGTTTGCCAAAAGATTTTTAATAAGATCTTGGCAGTCGCGGAATATTTTTAAACTAGGGCAAAAAAATGCCATACACAGACTTTCTTTCTCCACTTTATTCCAAAACTTTCCCGTATCACCATACAGCTCATAGAGCTTGAGATCCCTCACTTGGACACAGGACTGGCCTGGGAATACTTATCCACAAGAATTAATAGGTTTATTTCAGAGGTGTCCAATCTTATCTGGAACAGGCCAGCATGGGTGCAGGTTTTCATTCCAATCAAGCAGGAGCCACACCTGATTCCACCTCTTTAATCAGATGATCTAGCTTTTAGTAGACTCAGGTCTGGCCCTTTGTGGATAAGATTGGACACCCCTGGTTTATTAGGACTCTGCAGTGGAAATACCTTTGGTGGGACAGCTGGTTTCAGCCACGGTGTTACATGTTTTGGGAAGTGGTATCTCAGTGGTTAAGATGTTGGGCTCCTGATGGGAAGACTGAGAGTTCAAATCCCAGCACCGCCAAGCTGCCACTGCTGGGCCCTTAACCCTCAACTGCTCAGGTGTATAAATGAGATAATTGTAAGTGGCTCTGGATAAGGACGTCTGCCAAATGCCATGAATGTAAATGTTTGAGCTCCGATCTCTAATGGTCTCTTGTAACAATTAATGTCTTATTTCTATTTTTCTTTACTTTTATTTGAATCTTTGTAACAAAATATCCTTGTCATCGTGTTCTATCATTTGTATATGTACTTCCACCAACTCGCCTTGTTTATCCTGTCAGCACTTTGCAGTCTTCTTCCCGTAGTCTTCGTGGAAATTGTGTTTCATTTTCACACAACCCTCACAGACATCATTCCTGCCTGACGTGTGCTGAGGCCTTTAAGTGAGAACCACTTTATATCTGTACCTTCCATTGGTTCAAATGGCAAGTTGCACATACTGCTTAGCACTAAGTAAAGATCTCACTACAGGACCATCGCTTGCACGATGAAGGGTTTTACACCTGAAGGGTTGAACCAGAAAGAGACAGTTTTTCAAAGTTCTTGCTCTGTGTTTCACACCAGAGTGAGAAGACTGGTGTGCTGGTATACAACCAGGACTGTATGTGGAGCACAGTGTAAAAGAAGCATAAGAAGAAAGTCTTTGTCACAGTACAGTGAAATTAATTTCTTAGTATATTCCAGCTTGTTAGAATGTCGGGGTCAGACTGCAGGTCAGCCTTGATGGAGCAGAGAGAGTTAAGGGATGTGATTTGATTCCGTATGTAGACGTATTTCCTTTTCAAATGTGTTCAAATGCTTGACTGATTTACACAGCAGTCAATAGAGTAGATTAGCAAAGTAGCTAAATATGAAGGACAGTGAAGAGAATTTATTCTCCACCAAGCAATGGTAGGAAGACACATGGCCAAGAACACACTGATGAACCATGTCTACTGCTAACATGTTGGTACTGTAGAGCAAGAGATGCCCCCAGGACTGGAACGTCTATGTTCTAGAGAGCATTTAATTGGATGAGCACAAAACTAGCATGGAGATATAAAGAAATTTTTAATCATTTTCCTGGAAGTGACAAACTATAAAATTAAAACAAGAATATCTCCAAAACCTCTTTTTCTAGCTATACTGTTGTATTGGTGACACTATGACCACCATGATACTAAAGGACAGGTCTAAAAACACCAATTTTGACCTCAGGGGAGCTTTGAAGTTGACCGAACCCTCCATGTGCACACAGCAGTGTGATGATTCAACAGTTGTGTGGTCTCAGTAAACAGATTTTCTCAGTAAACTGCCCTTCTCGCTTCTCATAAGTCATCACTGGAAATATTCCAGATGTAAACATGATGGATCAGGCTTCATTGAGTCACATACAAGTTGTTCAAAGTTCAGGAGACCAAATGGGTCGCGACATTACTTTAGACTGGAATTGGTTAATATATATGCCAGAAGTAATTTGTTTCATCCAACTGGAAATCTGAGTCACCATCCTGAATGTTTGGGTCACTTTCCAAATGATATTTATTAAAGTATTTCCTCCAGTCCCTAAACCAGAAGTCACAAGCCCATGTGGGGTCACTTGATTTACACTTGAAGATGATGATGATGGTCTGTAGTTGTTGGGGCAGTCGTGGCCTAATGGTCTGAGAGTCGGACTTGTAACCCGAAGGTGAACCTGAAGGTGGTGGGTNACTACTGTGTGTGTGCACTTGGATGGGTTAAATGCAGAGCACAAATTCCGAGTATGGCTCACCACACTTGGCCACAAGTCACTTCACTCACTCACTCACTAGTTGTTGTTTATGTTACACATATGTTACTGACATCTGACAAAAGATTAAGACCAAAAAAAAAAATAATCATGAAATCTTTTTCAAGGCCATACCTTTACTTTACACTGACCCAATGCATGGATTTATTCAGGCATAGCACCAGTTATTTGTAAAAGAAGGAATTGCTTCTTGTCAAACATTGTGCATGTAAAAAGAAAAAAACAACACAAACATTATTTTTACAAACTCTCAGTTGTGGCTAAGACAATGTTTAGTGACACCAGTGCACAAGACTGAGACAAGCCCAAGTATTACTGCCAGTAAGTCTGAGACAAGTTCAAGTCAATACAAAAAAACATCTCGAGCCCGGACTGGAGTAAAAGACCAGACTCGAGTGCTTCAATATTCACAGAATTTATTACATACCCAGAATATAACAGGATATCATTAAACACAAATACTTCAGCAGCACTGCAAGAGACTAAAGCTACTGCAACGAGTGTTTACTCAAAGTGAAGAGAGTCAGGGATAGTCTGCCTCCTCTTTCTCTCCCTCTCACTAGCACTGCTCTCTCGATTTTTATTGGCACAGCACCCCATAGGACCATTAATGATGCTTTTTATGTGCTGTTGAAAAACCAGAGAAGACACAATCCAGCACATGACCACAAGGAAAGTTATGACAGACAGTTGTAATGGGAAATGGATTTTTGAGTAGCCAAAGCTTGTCCGTTCTTCACAACTCTACAAGCTGTTCAGATTTTAAATTGTACCCTACTCTGACTATGTCCAGGATTTTGGTGAAGCAAAAAAAGTGCACAAGGTGTCTAGCCAGTGACACATACTTCCTCTGTGGCCGTGATGCCTGGGTTCCTGCCGAGTTAACTGCAGGGCACCACGGCCCAACGTCCTCCTACAAACACCAACAAATCTAGACATAGTGTTGGCATGAAGAAGCTGTGTGACAGTTATTGGAACAGGCAGCTTTTTTCCATCATTTTCACACTGTTTTTGTGCTTTTATATTTCAGTTAGTCGATGCACAAATGTAATGCTAGTTTAATTCAACATGACCATGAATGTTTCCATCAGGGCTGCAGTGTTTAAAGAATACAATCACTTTTTTTTTAATTTTAATCCAAATACGCAAAGTATGTTTTAGGGGTTACATGACTACAAATTTTTACTATTTGAATAGTAACTCAGAAAAGGGGTCTTTTCCATAGTTAAAGCAAAAACTCTTTCAGGATCTCACTATTTATAGGCTGTTTTATTTGTGCAGTAAAGAATGCGTCAAACTGAGCTTCATGTTCCAGCTTCAGGGCTTCAGTGCTCTTTATACTTTAATGATGGATGGAGGATGCAGTGTGTACAGCAGGTTTTAACACCATGGTTAACTCCAGCCTTGGTAGCATCCAAAATCAAATCTGGGTAGGTCTCTTCATACCAGAATGTGCCACTGATTTGCCTCTAGCTAAGTGAGATCTTATGCGGTCAAACCAAACCATCCTCTGGTGTCCTTGAAAGAGATTTGCAGACATTCCTGGTCCAAAGAACAAGAACAAATCTGAAAGTTTCACTCACTCCAGCAAGCTACCCATTGGCTCAAGATTATTGGTTTGCCTTTCCTCACTGTGGATATTGACTGAGTAATAAAGTTAGGTGGCAGAAATAAGGTTCCTCCACAGGGTTTCTTGGCTTACTCTATGCGATAGGAAGAGGAGTCAGGCAATCCGGGAGCGCCTCAGATTAGAAATCCTCCACATTGAGAGGTGGTTTGCTTACCTTACAAGGATGCCCGTTGGTCAGTAGAGCTATATCCCACTGTATGGAGACCCTGGAGCAGACCCAGGACCCACTGGATAGATTATATCTTACAGTTGGCTTGGGAACAACTGAGAATCCCCCAGCTGGAATCCCTGGTTTGGGATGGAGAAGTCTTGGCTGACCTTCTCAGCCTGTTGCAACCATGGCCCCCACCAGGAGAAGCAGAAAGAAAATTCATCTTATAAAATGATGTACAAAAGGTTTGAGAGAGACAGGGGTACTTGATGTTCAATAAAGTACTTCTGTTGAACAATGCTAAACAAGGTTTTCTAACCACTATACCAAATGTCAAAGGAGGCAATTAAGCAAACCCTCCAAAGAATTTCGTTAGAAAGTAGGGTTAAAGTAGGGCCCTGGTGCTGTGCTCAGTCTTTTTTTTATCGATTTGGAGTTCAGACTGGTGTATAGTTATGCTTAGTTGCAAACAGTCATTCGAGACCAGCACAAGCTCAACATGTCCTTAAATTAGCTCTCCCACAAAATACAGCTAAAGGTTACAAGTAACAGTAAAATTGCAGTACCATTGTCATCACGCTGTTGACCAAACAGATGTGGCCTCAAATACAGGATCTGGATAAGATACTGCATTGTATCACGTTGAAAATGACATGTAATTTGGTGACTACATTTAGAATAATCCAAATTTGGTGTGGAATATGGCCTTCGGAGTGAAAGAACATGATTGTAGGTTGCTGGGGGTAGAAGATTCGGAGGCGATGTTGGGCGGTATTTTTGGAAGGAGTCACTACATTTTACTGCACTGCAGGAGGACATGCAGCTTATTTGGGTTTGTTACTGTGGTGAAAATCTTTATTGTGTAGGTCAGTAGACAATATGGGGTATGACTGGTAATGTGAGATGGGTTGATCTTTTTAAATAAAGGCTGTCTTAAAAAATCTGAAACATTGATAACAAAAACATGTTTGTTGGCCATCCTCTATGCTCACGTAAGCCCATAGGAACATTTAGTTTTTGTCACTGACTAAAGGATATTCATACAACTTCAGTATCGTTCATACAAATCTCAGCTATGTTTCCATACAAGCTACTCACAAGAGAAAGAGCAACACCCACTTCGATTTTAATCCATTTTGTCAACTCCAGCATTCAATTATCAGTTACTATTATGTAAATTTACATTATATTACATATTTAAACATATTATATAACATAGCTATATATAGCTACTATTTTGGACCTAAAAATGCCGTACAGGCCACGCCCACAAGTGAATACAAGCGACACTGGTAGAGTGAACACAGGGTCACAGCCTAAAAAACCTGCTTGTATGTCACACCCTAGGATTCAGCCAGCCTTTTATGAATATGCTTGAGCCTAATGTAGGTTAAAAAAAAATAAATATGTATTGCAGGTGAAGCTCCCAGTGCTGCTGCTGGGCAGCTCAGCTGATCTGAGGCCCGGCGAGTTTGTGGTCGCCATCGGCAGCCCCTTCTCCCTCCAGAACACTGTGACGACAGGAATCGTTAGCACCACTCAGCGTGGCGGCAAGGAGCTCGGTCTCCGCAACTCAGACATGGACTACATCCAGACCGATGCCATCATCAATGTAAGCTCAAATTTTATTATTCATAAACCGAATAGATCACCTACTGGGTTACTTGTGTTACACCACGTATCAAAGGACAATGGTCATATGCTGCTGGACAAAAATGTTTTGAAACCGCTATATAATATTATAGGAGAAAATGGGATGATTTGTTACCTCATCTAGTGTGCCACAATGCCTTCAAAGAAGGTTATAAAGTTAATACTTTAATCCTGCAGCTCTTATTATTAGTATAGATTTTGTTGAATTGTTAGCTTTTAACTCCCTTTTTACCAAATATGGGCTATGCCTGAGGCCAAACTAACCCAAAAACACATAATGCCTTTTAGAAGTGCCAGTAATAAAGACTCAGTGCTTATACAGGTGAATAATGTGTGAATTTCACAATGGTGCCAACAGTTTTTTTTTTAATGCTACTCAAAGGTATTTGAGTCACACCTACTTTTTCAGCCTCAGCAAGCTCAACCCATCATAAATTTGGCGGTCCATGTCCTGTAATAGCTTGTAAATTCTTTCTGGTTCGAATAGTTATCTAACAAAATGGCAGGCTTGTATATAATAGACACACCTGTTCCTGCAAATAACAGGGCTGATTCTCTGTTTTCTTATTGCCTATACATATTACTGTACTAAAATACACTTTTTTTTCTGCTAGTATGGAAATTCAGGAGGACCTTTGGTGAACCTGGTAAGCCAGATTTCATTCTTCCATGATTTCCTTTCAGTATTATAATAGACAGAAGGTGGGTGAGGTAAATGATACTTATGTATGTAACTATAGATCATTGAACCTCGGATAACCGCCATAAACCCATCTTTCCCTGGAATCTTCTTGCCAAGTTGTTTGGAGATGACCACCACACTCATGCCAATGACGATGTTAACTTCATAGAACCTGGGAAAAATGCACAGTGATGCCCCAATGGCAGTAACACTAACTTCCTGGAGCTCCAGGGAGAGGAGTGGCATAGAGTGGCATGTTTAAAAAAAGTTACAGGAGGTCCAGCTCACCTTTTGGCCATAATGTTGTCTAAATAGTACCGTAAGTTCTGAAGCAGGCACAAGGAACACTTTGCAGGCTAACCGTATTGATACACTGCAGGGCCAATTGATTGATTCACATAATTCATATGACCATGGGCAGAAACCCCGGGTTCAACCGAAAGGTCAGGCCAGAGTCATCTGGCAGAGCATGCAGTTATCCCACTCAATTTGGTGAAGTGATCACTTTCAGAGACACCCATTTCAGCATCTTGCATTGGCTTGCACGGAGGGGCCTTAAGATACTCCAAAATGAGGAAGAGCTCACACAATAAGTTCTAGGGGAAATCATGGCAGATGGTTACAGCTCGTGGAAGGTCAAAATAATTTCCGGAGCCCCCAGAGAGATACTGTGCATGGTGCTGTGGTGTACTGTAAAGGTCACTACATACACCTTTAGTGTAGATGGGGATTTGCCAATGTCTAGCAGTCCCTGAAGAAACCAATGATAAAACCTGAAGATGCCAATCATCACTAAAAGCAGCAGAGGAAACCAAAATCTTGCCAGACAACCCAAGGCCACTCCGTGGCATAACTCATGAGTTCTGTACAATGTGGTAAGAGGAGGAACTGCGTATAGTAGATGGTCAGGTCGTCCTGTCCCAGTGGGCTGTGCAGCTCCACCAGTGAGGTCCACCTGTGCCTTGCCAAAACTCTCAATAATGTTGCTTTTTCACTGCACCACTGTCCAGCCCCAGTAGATGAGTTGCTCTCAGTGAGGCTCACCATAAACGGAAGATCCCCTACTTGAGGTGAGGGACACCCTGCCAAGACCTTGTTTGAGTGGACCAATATGTGGCCAACCATGCAACCACCATATTGCTCCCCAGCCCGTATTGGAAGAATCCATGGTGACTATCTCTCTCCGATGAGGCACCTCTCCCAAGCTGCCCACTTTTGTTGGAAAAGCCTTATGTCTCCAGCAAGCAAAGTAGAGATTAAGACACATTTGGTTAACCACATGATATATCGTGAAGGATTGAGGGCTCTGTTATGTGGACAGAAAAAACATCTCCAGTCTCAGAGCTACATATTACAGGAAATCCACTTATTTTAGCAAACTAATACAAGAACACTGTGTGGTATGGTGATAGAAAACCACCAAATCATGCTAGTGGTGTGTAGCCACAGGCCTGCTGGTTGGTTAGATAGGGAGGGATGTGGAATGCCAGACTGGATACCAGACTTCAGCCCCAGTGCTATCAGAATCCAGTTAACGTAGCATATAGCATATAGCACAGCAATGAAAAGCCTCACAACCATTATAGCAGCATGTGGTTACAGGCCCATTGGTCAACTAAAGGCATGGGATGTGAAATACTCGGAAGAGTACCTGGCCCAATGGTAACTGAGTAGCAACACAGTGCGAATTGGTAGAGCAACATTACTGAAGCAATTCCAACTCAAAGCTAGCAGGTATCCCAGAGTACTGTAGCGTATCACTAGAAAAGCACTCATCAAAAAATATACTCACCGTGGCAGAACAGATGAGAGGAAGGTATCGCCAGCTTTGGATGACACCAAATATTCGAGTCTATATGGTGTACAAGGCAAGAAGAATGGGGAAGATGGCAGCATGATGGCGGTATTAGTTGCAAATACAAAATCCTAGGCTTGGTTGAAAGGTCTAGAAGAGATGATATAGGGTTAAGTTCATCGCTCCTGGCATTTACCGACCGTGAAATAGAACACGTTTTCAGCCAGATGGTGGTTGTTGTGTAGTGTTGTATGTGTTTATGATTTTGTTTGTGTGTGTGTGTGTGTCCACGTAGGATGGAGAGGTCATAGGGATTAATACTCTGAAGGTGACCGCTGGGATCTCCTTCGCCATTCCCTCTGACAAGATCCGCCAGTTCCTTACTGAGTCTCATGATCGACAGGCCAAAGGTTAGTGACAAGGACTAGATCTTACCAACAGTAGAAGTGTTAGTCATGGATTAATACTATTCTGTGATCTGATTGACATGAAAAAATTCCAGTTTGGCTTTAACACAACATTCTGATGTGTTAATTTTTTTAACAGGAAAAAACACCACAAAAAAGAAGTATATCGGCGTGAGAATGATGAGCCTCACCCCAACGTGAGTGGAACCTCTGTAACTCCTGCAGTACTGATTTGAACATGTTTCTACCAACCTGACATCCTGAGTGCCTAGCAAAATAAAGTAATAAAGCTAAAAAATTGCTGTGGTATAAAAGGAATAAACACTTTCAGATGTGCGGTTACAGGAAAATAATCAACTACACCACCCTGTCATTGATTATTTTCTTATAACAGTCTGCCCCGAAGTGTTTCATTCCTTACATATTGATTTTCTTTGTTAATAATCAGACTCAACCATCACTGTTGCTGTGATTGTTAGTTAACACTAATGTTGAGTGAGTACCTCAGGAACTTACTTCAAGCTTCGCTGGATGTTAGAAGGCAAAGACCTGTTAAAGCCCACACTCTGGACCCTTAATATAATACCGTATACTTCTGAAAGCAAAAAAGTGGATATGCTTATTAACATTATGGATCTCTTGATTCTCTTGTAGTCTTGCTAAGGAGTTGAAAGGAAGGATAACTGATTTCCCCGACATCACCTCTGGCGCATATGTCATCGAGGTCATTCCCAAAACTCCAGCAGAAACGTGAGTAGATTCTAGATATAAAATACTTTCCACTCCCAAGCGTGCACGCGTAACAGCAGACGTGGGGGTGGATAGTATTTCCACAGATACTGTCTAGATTACTGTCTGAAATAAAAGATAAGATATATGAGATATGTTAAAATAAATATTATTGTTATGTGCGGCTCAGATGTGATGGAGTGGATCAGCAGGACATCTTTTACCAGCACGTGATAAGTCTATCATGTCACATGTAGTTTGTCGCTTCTGGGCGTGGCCTGTCCAGTATGGTTTTTTTAGTTCTAATGAGAAACGGTAGCAACTTAAAATATAATTTAAATTGAAATATAATTAGTAAGTATAGCTAACTAGTAAAACAAAAATTTATTGATTTTGAAAGTCAGTTGTGTGATTTATGTGTTACACGCCCAGCTTCGTACTAGCTTCGTCCGCAGATTAGATTAGCAAAACGAGCTAACTGTGCTAGCTACGTACACACCAATGATCTCTGCTAGCTCCTTCCAAACTAAACTAATTGCAGTAAATGGGAACTGATTGTAGGTTGTGAACGGGGTACTGAAGAGATGTCGGACCACACGCACTATAGAACTGTTCTGAGGAATCATTTGAGAGAGTCGCTTGGATTCGTCGCTTCACCGTGTCAAACCCAAATTTGCATAGAATGTAGAAAATCTGAAGTCAAGTGATACTCAAGTGACTCCATGTCGCACACATACACAGAAAATGAACGCTCATCTGCCACTTTGTTGCTTGCTAGTGTGAGTGTAGAGTAAGAGCTCAGGGTTCAGTTGGACCTCAGTGGTACCGGCCCGTTCCCAGGCTCAGCACATGAGCAGAAATAAAGAAGTAAAAGCTTGCTGTAAGGCCCAGTTAAGTCACGTCATTGTGTGCAGGCTTGGCTCGTCTTTGTAATGAAGTCATACGGTACATGGTAATGACACACTGGCACAGAAACGGCAGGGTGTGTGTGTGTTTGTGTGTGTGTTTGTGTGTGTGAGCCTGAATGCCACTTCCTGTTTAAAACTGAAGTTACCACATGCTGAGGGAAACCATCTCTCCTTGTGGTTAGTGACATGACTGTGAATGAAAACGCTTTGAGGCCCAAAAAATCCCCTAAATTTTATGTTTTTGGATGAAAGAAAGAAAGCGAGGGAGGATGATGTTGGAGGTTAGATGAGTGCAGATCGCAGCAGGCGTGTCTTTTAGTGATGGGAATTCTTTCTTTCTTTCACTCTTTTCAGTGAGTCAGGACATTTGGCTCAGTTCACCAGTAAGATTCAGCCTCTAAACAGCTCCCTGTCCTTTACTTCCAAAACTCACAAAGTTTGTGATTTTACAACCAAAGGTGCATTAGAAAGAAAGAAAGAAAAAAAGAAAGAAAGAAAGAAAGAAAGAAAGAAAGAAAGAAAAAGAAAGTGTTGTTGCATCTGTAGATGGGCGCGCGCACACACACACACACACACACACACCCCTGTTCCACTCAAACATCTGCTAATGCTGCTGGTGTATTACATGCTGTCTGTGTTTGTTAGCTAAACTGGTATAGATTAGCTAAATTATAAAACAATGTTAAATAATGCTATTAGCTACATATTAGCTAATCTGTATAAATAAAGCTGTTAGCTAGGTGTGCGCTAAACTGTATAAATAAGGCTGTTAGCTAGGTGTGCGCTAAACTGTATAAATAAGGCTGTTAGCTAGGTATTAGCTAAACTGTATAAATAAGGCTGTTAGCTAGGTATTAGCTAAACTGTATAAATAAGGCTGTTAGCTAGGTATTAGCTAAACTGTATAAATTATGCTATTAGCTACGTATTAGCTAATCTGTATAAATAAAGCTGTTAGCTACACATTGGCTAAATTGGTGTATAAAGTTTGCTAACTTAACTTGTGTACTTTAGCTAAACTGTAAAAATCTGTAACATATACTGTATATATAGAATATTAGCTCTATATTAGCTAAACTGGTCTAAATTAAATCCACAGTATGTAGTTTGTTGATGTACTAAGGTGTATAAATATTATTACTGATGTGTGTATTAGCTAAACTGGAATAAATTATCCACTGTAAATTATGCTAGCTAAACTGTTGTACTTTAGCTAAACCTAATGAATATTGCTAACATGTTCATTTGTCGCATCGTAGCGGAGGTCTGCAGGAAAACGACGTCATCATCAGCATTAACGGCGCGCAAGTCACGTCGGCCAGCGACGTCAGCGCCACCATCAAAAAAGACAACTCGCTCCGCATGGTGGTTCGGCGAGGAAACGAGGACGTCATCCTCACCATCGTGCCTGAGGAGATTCAACCTTGACCTCTCGTCACGTCACGTCACGTCACGTCGCGACCCCCTGCTCTACTTTGAGCTGGTTCTTAGCTAAAAAACAAAAGAACACAGACATTTCACGAAGCATGGTGTATCTGGAGCCATGCTCATTTTGTTTTAGTCATTTTTTAAAGTCTTTTTTCTTCGTAAATCCCACAATATTTAAACATTTTGAGATCGGTACGCTGAAACGTTTACTCTTGTTTTTGTGTCTTGCTTCAATATCATCAAATCTGCAGTCTGCCATTACTCATTTAGGATTATTAAAAAAATCATGTATCAGATTCTGTTTTTAAAGCGAGGAACTCTTGGCTGTGTATTATTTTTGTGTACATCAGCGGAACTGTTGCAATTATTAATTATTTTTGTGTTTATACTCATATATTACACTTCAGGTGAGAGAAGCCGAATAATAACAGGATGGAGAAACGGAGTCTTATATCACACTTATATCATAAAAACTTAAAGCTGCTTTATTCCTGAATAGTTGAACATTTTATGAATTAACTGAATTAACACGGGAGATTAAAACTAGCACGAACTGTCGGTGGAGTCTGGCGTAGCTCCATCAGAAATGCACATTAGCAATGCTATTGATTGAATATGTCTGTTAATTCAGGCTTTATAAACAGAATTATTGACTGATACATCAGGTTATTCATGTATGTATGACCGTGTACAGCACTACAGAGTTGATCTCTCAGAACACTAACAGGAAACATTAAAAATAAAACTTTCTTGGTACTTGGATTTGTCGTTATTCGTATTCTCACGGCACTGCTTTATCCTTTTGATGTACTTTATCGATATTATTATTCCATCAATTTCGATATAAATGCTGCAAACGATGTTCTGGTGTCATTATATAAGACTGATTGGGAAGATTTCAGTAGCAAGAAGCACTAATGGTGAAGGATGAAGGTCTCAGGGACGTCGTTATTAAACAAGACGCTACATAGCATAAAGAAACAACAGCAGAAACAACAGGTTCCATAAGATGCAGGTGGAAAGTTCATGGAACCACAACTCATCGTCTCTGAAGCAAGATTCCCCAACACGCTCTCAGACTGATAAAAAGGGAAGGTAAGAGAGAAGATGACAGTCACTCCAAAAGAGTTGCAGGACGACCCGAAAGCAGAGAACAATCAATAAGCAAAGGACTGCGCCACAAACATCTCCTACACCTCACGCTAAACTCCTCCGCTAAAAAAAAAAAACACCCAGAGATTCATGTCAAAAAGCATCCAGACCAATCAGAACTCTTGGGAACAGTATATGCTAGTCAGATAAAATGCAAATAGAAGTCTTTGGCAATAATTCAGCTCATTATATTTGGAGAACACCACCATACCTGCAATGAAGCATGGTGATGGGAGCATCATGATATGGAGCAGCTTCTCTGCAAACAGTACTAGGGTATTACACTTCATTTCATACCATAGACGTCTCGAAGCTGTAACTGCCAACAGCGGCGTTGCAACAAAGGAGTTTTTAATAACAGCTTTTAATCATTTTTGTTCTCCTGATCGATTTGGGTTTTTTAAAGCATGGCTTTGTTTATACGTATGAATACATATTTTTTTGTTGATATTTACAAGTACAAAGTCAAAAGACATTATGTGTGTAGTGGATTATGCACTGGAAGAATATTAAAAAACAAACACAAACGTGTCCAAATATTTATTTCTCCTCACTGTATCTCCGTCATGAATCTACACGTAACAGTCCATGATAGTGGAGGGAAAAAAATCGATGTAGTTTAAAAAATTATTTACAAACACAACAACGTAAAAGTTGCGATTGCATAAATTGCTCAATTAGTTCTGGTGAAAACAGACGTGACGTGATGAGTTGAATTCGACCTGTGCGTGGATTAATCACGGTCACGTGATCTCAGTATAAATACACCTGTTCCTGGAAGAACCGAGAGTGTGTCCGAGAACTTAAACACACATGAGCAAGACGACCAACGAGCAATCAAACACAAGGACGGGACAATATCTATAAACTCAGCACATCCTGCAGAGTGACGTTAAATCTGTTATTTAAAAAAAAAAAACAGAAAGAATACGGCACACAGCCGAGGGTATTAATGAGAACGTCGTTAAATACATGGCTGTGTGTCAAAATTCATGTTATATGTTTCCTACACCATGATAAGAACCATTAATAACACACTAAAGGACCTGCAGATGGACATATTACACAGATCTAACACACACACACACACACACTTTCATCTGGTGTCACAGGAATGGATTTCACGCCTTCAAAATCAAATGTTCTTTTGGCTTGGCCCAGTCTTGGCTCTATGTGTGTGTGTGTGTGTGTGTGTGTGTGTGTGTGTGTGTTGAGGATATGAGGAAGTTCAGCCCAACATCGAATTCCATTTCCTCTGTGTATGATCGTCCAGTTTGATCCTAATAAAACCTTTCCAGCTTCATTTCCTCATGATGGAAGACTCACAGATGCAGGCTTTAGCTTATGATGTAGTTTATTATATAGTAACTGCAGGACGCCTTCATGCTCCTCAGAAGGTTCTCCGGCAGTGCAGTTAGTCTGACCTGCTGCTCGTTACGCCTCTTCCGTCCTTTATCCTGATCACCTGCTGTAGAGGAGAACTCCAGCGCATCGTCTGGTTTTGCCCCTTACCTGTTTTTTGCTCCTCGGTGCTCAGTGTTTTTGTTTTCTTTCTCACGCACTCGCACGCTGAAACGTTCACTGTTTTTAAGCATCGCATTATTACGCGAAAACGTCTCGCTATTACTGAGAAAAAACATCTGATCCTGAGAAAAGCATTGTTATAACGAAGGAAAAAAACATGTTATGAGAAAGCAATAACAATATTACGAGAAAACATATTATTATTAGGAAAAGAATCACGTTATTTTATAAGAAAGGCTCGCTGTTTTTACGAGAAAACCTCAATACAAAAATTACTTTATTACGTGTAAAACATCTCATTGTTACGTGAAAAAGCATTTCGTTGTTACGTGAATGCATCTTGTTGTTACATGTAAAATATCTCATTACATCAAAAGCATCTCGTTACGTGAAAAGCATCTTCTTGTTACGTGTAAAATATCTTGTTACGTGAAAAGCATCTCGTTGTTACGTGAAAAGCATCGTTGTTACGTGTAAAATCTCATTACGTGAAAAGTATCTCGTTGTTACGTAAAAACGTTAATTGTTACGCTATTACATAACTTATGTAATAGTCACGTTACGTGAAAAGCATCTTGTTGTTACGTGTAAAACATCTCACTGTTACGTGAAAAGCATCTCGTTACGTGAAAAGCATTGTTACGTGTAAAACATCTAATTACGTGAAAAGCATCTCGTTGTTACGTGAAAAGCATCTCACTGTTACGTGAAAAGCATCTCGTTGTTACGTGAAAAGCATCTCATTGTTACGTGAAAAGCATCTCACTGTTACGTGAAAAGCATCTCGTTGTTACGTGAAAAGCATCTTGTTACGTGTAAAACATCTCATTGTTACGTGAAAAGCATCTCACTGTTACGTGAAAAGCATCGTTATGTGTAAAACGCATCTCGTTGTTACGTAAAAACGTGAATTGTTACGCTATTACATAACTTACATAACTTATGAGAAAAGAATCTTATGAGAAAAGAATCTCATTACGTGAAAAGCATCTTGTTACGTGTAAAACATCTCATTGTTACGTGAAAAGCATCTCGTTGTTACGTGAAAAGCATCTCGTTACGTGTAAAATATCTCATTGTTACGTGAAAAGCATCTCGTTGTTACGTGAAAAGCATCTTGTTACGTGTAAAATATCTCGTTACGTGAAAAGCATCTCGTTGTTACGTGAAAAGCATCTCGTTGTTACGTGAAAAGCATCTCGTTACGTGTAAAATATCTCGTTACGTAAAAAGCATCTCGTTACGTGAAAAGCATCTTGTTGTTACGTGAAAACGTGAATTGTTACGCTATTACATAACTTACATAACTTATGAGANNNGTTACGTGAAAAGCATCTTGTTGTTACGTGAAAACGTGAATTGTTACGCTATTACATAACTTACATAACTTATGAGAAAAGAATCTCGATGTTATGAGAAAACATTATGAGAAATGCATCACTTTATTTCCAGCACTTCATTATTCTGAGCAAGTGAAACATCTTGAATGAAGGAAAATCTCTCTAATATTCCTCACTGTGAGATTATTATAACAAATAGAGGATCATGGAGCCTAATTCTAGACATATTTACTGATTTACTGATTTACTTCAAGCTTAAGTTCTACTGGCAATCTAATGAAGAGCAGCTTGAAGAGGAATTAAAGAGAAGTATGAAGATATTTTACAGAGTAATCTTCCCAGCAGAGATTTCACTGGACTCGATGCTGATCCCGTTGTTTCACTGAGACTCGCCTGGTTTTCTTCTCACAAACTCTCCGGCCTCAGCGCAGTGACCCCTGACTGCACCGAACATCTGCACTTCTCCAGCTGTCAGAACCAGGAATTTTCTGTAAGCTAGTTTTTTTTGTTTTTTTTTTCAAGGCAATGACGTTATTACAGAAGTCAAGTACCATTAGAATAATTTAGTGTGTTTTCAGAACCTTCAGGGCCGTAACCGGGATCAACATTTCACTGAGGTTCACGTTGCGGTTCACGTTCCACAACGTGTTCCGCACCAACTGCTAATCTGTATGATGTCAGACTTCATTTCTGACATACTGCTCTGATTCTCGGTGGGGGTTTTCTTATAGTAAGCTATAATCCGGCACTACGCTGCAAAAAATGAAAAGATTGTTCAGTTGTTCTACTGGCAGATCATTCTGCTAACTCCTAGCATTTATTTCTAGAAAGTTCTGCCGGTAGAACAAGAACATTTAAAGCTTGAAATGTGTCTATACATGCCTAGACATAGGTTTAATAATCTTATAATAAGATTTAATAATCTTGTTACTATATTCACTATTTTGACTTGATGGCTTATTTTGCAGTTCTCCATCAGCTTTAACTTGACTTCCAAGTTCCTGAAGTTCTAACCATATGGTTATTGTTTTTTCCCTCCTTTAAGAAACTTCCAGCCAGCTCTTCAGTTTTCGCTGAAACAGTTGGACTGCCTCTGCTGCATTCTGGCTGATCCTTAAAGACGTGTGGGTGTTTAATTGAAGAAAAACCTTCCTGCTGTAGATCTTTCTGAACATCTCCACCCACTACCCGCATGACTTTAAAAGCTTTGCCCTTGAAACAAACGTCTCCCACAGCCCAAAAGTAGCTTACTGTTCGACCTCAACTCTTTGACCAAGCTACTCATTGCCAAGTCCCACCCACCAGTCAGCGCTCCTCTGTCATAGGACAGCTACCAACCGGAGAGGGTGAAGGCCAAAGAACGCTTCCTCCAGACACGTGAAGCCATCCAAGCACATCTTTTCAAACTCATGCTGCGTCACGAGTTTACTGTAATTACGAGATTCCGACTTGTGAAAAGCGTTCATGTCCTCGTAGAACACATAACAACTTGTAAAACAGGAATTTTCTGAGAGCTCCGATTTGTACCACCTGACACCTACAACGTCATGCGGAAACACTCAAGATGTTGTAATTATGTATTTTCATCTCATGCGGATTCATTTCACCGTACAGAAACGCATAATTCCGAGTCCGAGGACGTAAACGGCTCCGAATAGAACATCTGAGTGATCTAGTAATTACGGTGTGAAAGCAGCGACACGTTCCGACGAAGGCGCTATCTGCCCTCTTCCTCATACACGAGCTCAGAGGTGGCCACGATTGGCTAGTGTCACTGTGATTGACAGTGGACAGAGAGAATGTCCCTCCCACCAGACAGCATGGCCAATTTTGCCCTCTCAGTGATCTTCAGGAACTCGTGATCTTCTGACGGTAGGCCGAACGCTGATTAATACAGGCAGAAGACTTCCTTGTATGGATTTCTGTGCGAAATGTTAAATGTGTCGCTCAAGTGGGTGGAGTTTGCACTTATATTTTTCTCTCAACTTCTTTTATTAAATTATATCTAATTATTCCACATCAATGTTGAACAAGTGTTTGTGACTGAATTATTCAGTAAAATTGCTGTGGGACGCGCTGTTACAGGGAAATGACTCAACGTTTGGGTGGTAACAATAGCGCTGCTTCATCACACCACCCCGTCGCTGATTATTTTCCTGCAACAGCATCCCCCACAGTGTTTTATTCCTCAGTAAAAGCATCCAAAGCAGAATGACGTTAAAGCGTCGCTAAAGCGAGGAAGGTTTACCGAGCAGTTCCAGGTCATTGTTTGCTTAGAGCTGAGATGGTAAGGTTTCAGAAGTCTGTGTTTGTTCAGCTGTGGTGTCTTGGCTTCTGCCCCAGTTCCTCCAAGTGAGCTGTCTTTTTTAAAAAAAAAAAATGCTGGGATACTCCCAAAAAAGCCGAGCTCAGAGCCATGTCATTAATCAGCACGGAACCGTACCGAGTTCATGCTGTGCAGATGGTGTTGCCAAATCTGTTCAGGGAAAGTAGTTCACGAGTGCTCAGAAAGCTGCTAGAAGTCACCAGATGATGTCATAGAATCATTTGCGTAGAATCATCATGATCATCTGCATATGAGAAACTGTTTCATGGTGTAGGATTTTCTGAAGACACTCAGAATAGAGAAAAAGATTATAACACTTCTTAGTGAAAGAATCATCTTTGGGCATGAAGAACAAAGAGGTGTGTGGGAGGGACAAATGCTGATCAGTGATTGGTTGTTGGGAACAATGGC
>CM074956.1:730101-742409 GCA_037577455.1 Pangasius macronema
ATCAGTGATTGGTCTTCGAGAACAATGGCTATCAGTGATTGGTCTTCGAGAACAATGGCTATCAGTGATTGGTCTTCGAGAACAATGGCTATCAGTGATTGGTCTTCAGGAACAATGGCTATCAGTGATTGGTCTTCAGGAACAATGGCTATCAGTGATTGTCTTCGAGAACAATGGCTATCAGTGATTGGTCTTTGGGAACAATGGTGATCAGTGATTGGTTGTTGGCGTTACAGACTGGTTGTAAGTCAGTTGAACCTGCTTTCTCACTAGATTTGCCGTTAGGCCATTTTGTGAAATAAAGTCACTAAAGAGGTCTAAAAGGTCTCCAAGTCCCTCAGTCGGCAACACCACACGGAACTCTGTCTCAGTATAACCAGGTTTTAATGTTTTCTTTTTTTTGTCCTTAGTTCTCCAGTTGGTTTAATGTAAACCATTAAGTACAATGTCAATGAACAAACACCTCAAACAACACGAACACGATTTAAACCTTCTTAAGATCAGATACAGGAGGCTGAACCACCGCACGCTTTCGTTTTCGGCCAAAAGAGTTCGACAGAATCAACCGAATCAATCAGGCGTCTTGGAGTGATGTGCTGGTGTTCAGGTTCCACCTCCTGGACTGGGTAAAAAACAACAACGTTTCTTTCACTGAAACCGCAAACCAGTTAAATTCTGATTAAAACAAACGCCAAGCTTGATAAATGCGTTTACAGTGAACATTAGCAGCTGGAAAAGTCATGTGAATTATTAGCTGTGTGTCCATCACCGTCAATAAAAACTAGCAAACAAGTGACCAACAATCGTTAAAAAACTGTGGTTCACCTGTTCAAACATTAGAAACGTTATTTCTCATAACCATTAAAGTTTAAGATGGTTTTCAGAAAGAAACCGTAAAGGTTAGCAACAATCCCTTCAGCCAAACTGTTAGCAAAGTTATTTAAATAAATCCCGTCCTCAGAAAGCTCTCTGGCTCGGCTGTTCCCGTGACCAGGTTTACTGCGGGTTCGGCGAGCTCGTGAGGAGCGCGAGTTGATGTAGTGTGAGCTCCAGTCGTTGCTGGAGAGCATCCAGGCGTGCGTCCATGTGCTCCTTCAACCTGTTCTCTAGATCCTGCATACGTTTCTCCACCACTTTCTCCAGAACTTTCTCCAGACCTCCACAGCACATGTGATCCTCACTGCCTCGCACAAACACAACACAAAACCACCACTTTAATGAAGAGTTCAAACACAAAGACAAAAAAAAAACAGCTGGAGGTCACATCTAAGGTCCAAAAACCTTAAGAACCTCAAAAGGCCCTTAAAAAAGAGAAGAAGAAAAAAACTACTGCTGACTCACCGCTCTCCGTTCGTCTTCTTCTCTGGTGAGGTCAAAGCGTCGAGGCGGAGTTGTGTAACCTGACCACACACACTCTGAAGTATGGGAAGAACATCAGGGCTAACTGGACTCTGGTTCCCACTCGGACCACCTGCTACGGCATCTGGGACGCCGCTCTGGTTGGCACGGAACGTTCTGGACTGAAGCCCAGCCGGTGCCGCTGCGCCATCGGAGCCAACATCTCCCGTCGCTTTAGCCCCTTTGGCCAGGCATGCTAACGCGCCGCCGCCCATCAGCAGCGGCAAGAAGCCACCGAGGACGTCGGCTTTGTTCTAAAAAGAGAACAGAAGGATATTTGGCAAAAGTCAAGGACAAGGCAGGAGTCCAGCGTGAGAGCGACTTAATAATTAGCGTCTCGGCTGTGTTTTTGTTGTTTCCTATTGGCTCACAACGCGAGGTTAAATAAATTCAGCACAAAGGGACAGTAACCACAAATGCACCTTTTCTCAGGTGAGATTTATTTGCTGCTTTGGCTAAAAAAAAAAAAAAAAAAGCAGAAAAGCTTTGGGCGTCTCCTGCATCACGTCTCTACGGTGGACGCTCCACATTTCAAAAAAATTCCCGTCTAGGCGCTGATGTGGTCACGTCTTCTGTAAGGAGATGTTTCCGTAACTTTTACGGGAGGACTAACTTTAAGTTTACTTTGCCTAATTTTGTAAACCTTCATGCAATGAGACGCTAAGCTTTACAAAATCTTTATAAATCAAAACGAATAAACACATGTTCTGATGGCACAGAACCTCATGACCTCAGAAATCTGGTTTCCAGTTCCTCTGGAAGTGAGGCTTAACACCTGACACCTGAGTGACCAAAGGTGACCTGCTCTCCGGTACTCACCTTCTGCTGAAACTGCACCATTTCCATGAGGTTCTGCGCCCCGGGGGAGAGGGTGGTGCCCATCTCCTGCATCATGGCCTGGACACGATGAAGGTCGATGCCAGCGGCTGGACCGGGCTGGAGCTCTGGACGGAACCGCAGTCCCACAACCACCTGACGGATCCTGACGGCCGAGCGGCCGCCCAGAGAGAGCAGCTGCGTGGAGACACGAGATCGACTTGTTAACCCGAGTTCCTGCTGAACGGGGATCAGTTCTGCTTTTCCAAATTCTGATGGTAACTAATACACACTGGTCTCAGGTCAGTTTATTATATTTATATAACTGATCAAAGCACGAGAACACGCAACGCGTCAGATACGAAGCTCACGGGACAAAGAAGAGCCTTAAGTTACACGCTGTACTGCTCACGTGGAGCAGCGTTACGCATTTACCTCATTCATTCTTCCACTCCTTCATCTCTGGGAACTGCTTTATCTTACTCACGGAGGTTTAAACGACTATTTCGCTCATACTTGGGGAAAGTGAATGAAGTAAGCTGGTTATAAAATATCATCAGGACGTATAAATTTAACACAACACCTGCTGGAGCAACACATAACCACTTCAGAACGCACATTACTCCAAACCATGGTTGTACTGTTCATACACGCCGGCTTGCATAAGTATTCCCTCCCCCCCCAAACTGGGATTATAAATCACGAATCTACACAAAATATCCCATAATATTGCGGAGACTGGGAAATCGATACAGTCTGAAAGATTAGCTGTGATTGTGTAAGTATTCAAACCTAAAAAATAAGTTATTTTTATAGACACGACAGATTTTTAGCTCGCGAATGAAGAGTCGCGTTGTTTCGACAGTAGCTGAGTTTATTGCTCTGTTTATTGCTCTGTTTTGCCCCCTTGTGGTCTAACAGAGTATCACACTTTAATTATTTTTAAACTTTCACTTCAGATGATCTGAACTCAGAACACAGATTCTAAATGCGGATTAAACCTGTATCAGGTCCCTGGTTTACGAAGAAACCTCACCGTCTTGTTACTGAAACATGATTACTGTGTGTTCATGAGAAGACGAGACAGACGCACCTTCACTTCACAGGACGCGAGCGGGGACTCCAACACCAAGCGGCTCCTGTAGAACAGTCTTTTATCTTCACCACTAGCATGAGAAGGTGGACGTTTAATAACTCACATTCAGTCTGTATGTGCTGGATTGAAAATAATCATTAGAAAAGAAGTACCTGCTTTGCTGCCATGTTGGATCTTCCTCACCGCGGCTTGTCCCGCAGTAGTCTCCGGACAGCGAGTACACCTCGACGGTCCTCGCCTCGCTCACCACCTGCAGGCTGCTGATGACGGCGCCTGAATCGGGTCGACACAGCAGCGTGATGACGCACGGCGAGGATTCCTCCGCTCGCTCCAAGAGCACGGGCTCACACCTGGGAACAGGTGATCATCATCATCATCATCACACCAACACACACAGGCTCACACCAGGGAAAACACACACACAGCAGAAGGATCACTGTACACACACACACACACACACACACACACACACACTTACAGAGCAGAAGCAGAAGGATCCAGGCCAGCCTCGGTGGTGGTGGTGGTGAGATCTTCCTGTGGTGTGATGAGGATCTCTCTTAGCTCAGTGTGAGATGTACACACCCAGGATGTGTGTGAAGTCACTACGGCGTCTCTGCTGGAGCTCATCATGCTGGTGTTGGAGCTGTGTGTGTGAGTGTGTGTGAGATGTTCAGCACATTCAGATCTCCTGCACTGACCACACAGAGCGAGCAGGAATCCGCGTGTGGGTGTCTACAGCCAAACTTATCTCTCTCTCTCTCTCTCTCTCTCTCACACACACACACACACACACACACACACACACACACACACACTAATCCATTGTGATGCTCTGTGACACCGCTCACAGCCCAAACGCACGCCAACAAACCGCTAGATGTCTGTCAGGAGCTTTTAGTGCAGCAGGAAAGTCGAGCTGAACTCAACACAAGCACATAGCAAACATCCTACAGGCGCCTGCCATTACCCACGCTGCTCGGTGCACTGCGCATGGGCGCCATTTTCGCGCACGCGCACTCCACCGGTCACAGCGAGGCTACTTCTGCCTTCACTTCCGCCTGAATAAAAGTCCCCCGTCAACAAAATTCCCCCCTCGGTGTAAACATAAAAACACAACTTCTACTCTCAAAATATAAATACAATTAATAAAATTATATAATAATAATAATAATAATAATAATAATAATAATAATAATAATAATAAACCACACGCTGATATTTAAGTAACACAAAGGTAAGCAGGAAAACTAAAAGGATGTATTTAGAGGCATCACATTAAAAAAATGTCTGAAACCTCAATGAAATTAAAGTTTACTTTAAAAACAAGAAATTAATAATATTTAAATAATTATTATTTCATGTTGGTCATAATTAACTCACTGTGTAGGGATTTAGAAAGTTTGTTTTGTGGGTCAAGTTTTCGATACTGGAAGATTAAAAAAGCTCAGCGGAGCAATCTGATGTTGGGCGATCAGAGGCATCAGGACCTACAGCCACCTCTACATCCACGCTGGGTCAGCATTAGACACTGTGTCCCATCACTGAGGAAGACCAAACTAACCACCCAAGATACAGCGAGTCCCAAAAGTCTCCATACACAGGCGGGGAAATGACCACTTTATAGCTCATACTCTTCATCATCTATATGCTCCCGTTAGGTAACATTATCCGTCATCACGGCTTTAACTTCCATTGCTATGCAGACGACACCCAGCTCTATATTAGTTCTCAACACAACTCTCCGTTTCCCACCAACTCCATAACAGCCTGTATTCATGATATAAATGCTTGGATGACCAGTAACTTTCTCAAACTCAACACTGATAAAACAGATCTACTACTTGTCGGTTCANTTCACCTCCGTAATATTGCTCATTTACGTCCCTTCTTAAATATCAATGATGCTGAGACACTGGTTCATGCCTTCATCTCTTCTTGACTCGACTACTATAATTCTCTTTTCTATGGCCTATCAAACTCAACATTAAATTAGCTCCAGTACATCCAGAACTCTGCAGCTAGGGTTCTCATGTCTTCTAAGAAATCCTCTCATATTACTCTCATCCTACACAGACTTCACTGGCTCCCCGTTCGCTCTCATATTCAATACAAGATTCGCCGCATCACCTTCAAAGCACTTCATGGTCCCCCCCTTCATTACAGGATTAAAACCCACCTTAAAACACATCTCTTTCTTTTGTTTTTCTGATCTGACTGTATGACCTGATTCATGCCATGGATTTTTTGTTTATTGTCTTTTGTTCTTTGTCTGCTGTCATGTTGCCTTATTGTAAAGCGACCTTGAGTGTGCAGAAAGGCGCTATACAAAATAAACGTATTAATAAATAGAATTATTATTATTATTATTATTATTATTATTATTATTTCTTGGGTTCGGGGATGATGGTGGAGCATTTGAAGCAGGAGGGGACTTCACACAGCTCCAGTGATCTGTTGAAGATCAATGTGAAGATGGATGATAGCTGGACAGCACAGGCTTTGAGGCAGGCTGGAGAGACACCGTCTGGGCCTTTGGCTTTCCTTATCTTCTGTTTCCTGAAGACTTTGCGTACATCATCTTCACAGATCTTAAGTACAGGCTGAGAACCAGTAGGGGGGAGCGACAAGGAGGGTGATGATGGCTGTGTTTTGAGACAGTCACAGCGGGTGTGGGGTGTCAGACCAGGCTTTTCAAACCTACAGTAGAACTCATTCAGGTCTTCAGCCAGTTGTTGATTGGCCTCAGTGCTGGGGTATGGGGTCTTGTAGCTGGCGATTGAATTGCATTGAATGTTACAAGAAACAGCAAAGCGTAAACTCCTCTGTCCTGAAGATGTCAGAAAACTTAAAGTTACTGCTTTTCCTATGACTGTTACAAAGCACTGACACTGGAGACTCCTTCCATAAATATTAAATAAACACCTGCTTAGAGAAGACTTCAAAATATCAATGATTAGACACGTTTTTTAATCCATCTACAGTCAGGTCCATAAGTGTTTGGACAGTGACACAATGCTGGTCAATATTTGCTCCATTTTCACAGGCTCAAAAGTAACTGGTCAAAATAACAATCATAAATATTAGGATTATTTTTAACACTTGGATGTAAACCCTTGAGGTCAAAGACTGCCTGAAGTCTGGGGCCCATGGACATCACTAAATGCTGAGTTTCCTCCATTGAGATACTTTGCCAGGTCTTTACTGCAGCCGCCTTCAGTTGCTGCTTGTTTGTGGGTTTTTCTGCCCTTAGTTTTGTCTTCAGTAAGTGAAGAGCAGCTTTACTGGTTTGAGATCGGGTGACTGACTCAGCCATTTAAGAACATTCCATTTTTTTGCCTTTACACCTCTATACACCTCAGAATTCATCCTGCTGCTTCTATCAGCAGTCACATCATCAATAAACACCAGTGAGCCCATTTCATACATGCCCATGCCATAACACTGCCTCTGGAAAAAAAGGCTATAATTCCTAATTGGGGGCAGTCGTGGCCTAATGGTCTGAGAGTCGGACTTGTAACCTGAAGGTGAGCCTGAAGGTGGTGGGTTCGAGTCTCGGGTCCGGCAGGGATTGTAGGTGGGGGAGTGAATGACCAGCGCTCTCTGCCANACTGAGGTGAGACCCTTGAGCAAGGCACCGAACCCCCAAATGCTCCCCGGGCAAAATTCAAAATTATGAAAACTGTGTCACTGTACATTGTGTCAAATACTTATGGACCTGACTGTATGTGGTGATTCCACTGTATAAGTCCCTGTGAATAATCTGTTACTACAGAAACCATAAGATTATTATTACTAGAATTAGAATCACATTAATATAAACCTGTGACTCAAAGCTGCACTATTATAAGAGCTACTGTTTTAGAAAATTAATCAACACCTTCTGGCCAATCAAAATCAAGAACTCAACAGCAGCGTGGAGTAACAATAACCTGATACAGAAGGAGAAGGTTGACTCGGAGATCCGTATCCGTAGTCATTCACTCCGATGATTCGAAAGTCATAGCTCACCCCCTGTCTCAGGATATCCATGTTGAACGTGTATGATGTCACTTCCTTAGGAATATCCTTAATCAAAATGTCCCACAGGCCCTCATCTGTAACACAAACATAATAGATCTGGGGACTGTGAGGAAAAATGTATTTAAATTATTCCTTCACCTTTTGCACTTCATCATTCAGCATGTCGAATCTCACACAGTTCAAACTGCCTCTGGGACAAGCTCATATTTTATAGAGTCTCATAAATGAGTACGCTTTAGGAAAGAGAAAGAGAGTTCACAGGTTTAATGCTGTAATACAGTCCCTGCAGGCAGAATTCTTAAAACACATAAATACCATATATTTAGCTGGGTTCAGTTATATGCAGAATAAAGCAAGTCAGTATAATTGGTTTGGGTGGGAATGAAAACTGGGAAAGTTACTAACCCTGTTTTACACTGTGAGATTTCAGTGGTGTTTTACGATTACTCCTCATCACACTGTATGAAATTTCAATCTATTTCAGTCTGAATTCTATAACCGACTGTGTGATAGCATGTGTTCTCCATATCAGAGTATATGATGAAGATCCTCTAATGATAGACTTGCAATAATATAATATAATATAATATAATATAATATAATATAATATAATAATAATATAATAATAATAATAATAATAATGCATCAATCAGCATGATCTGGAAATCAGTTGTATAGAAAACCTGAAAATGGAGGCACTTTGCTGAAAATGGCTGTAATTCCTAAANTTGATTGTTTTATTTCAAATCCATTGTGGTGGAGTATAAAGGCAAAATCACAAAAACTCATTGTCCAAGTACTTCCGGACCTGACTGTCCTGTTAGTTTGTTGCTGTGATCACACTCTCACACTGACAGAACTTTCTCAGCGGCTGATCTCAACTGTGTGTCTGTGCGTCTGTGTGCTGATCTGAACTCACAGTCAAAGAATTCTTTCATGATGTGAGATTTTTATCTGTGACAGCAACATCATACAGCGTAAAGCTAGCTTTACTAGATTGCGTCAAATAATTATTTAATTAGGATTATAATTAACAATAGTTAGTGGTAAGTGAAGTCAGAATACTAATAAATTAAAAAGTTGGATTAGACTGCTTTCAAACTTCACCTTTTTTATTGAAAAAAAATCACTGGATGGAACTTTTTTGTGCACACACTGTACCCATAACAATACAGTCCTAGTTAGTATTAGCTAACAATCCTAGCTTTGGATTATATTTATTATTATCAGTAATGCAGTTAAATAAAGATGGGTATAACTCTGTAGAAGAGAAGGTTGTTTGCCTTTGCTGTAGCTTTGAAGCCAGAAAAGCACAATAATTTTAAGCTTGAATGGATGCAGCCAGCATAAATCCCCTCATATTCGCTCATTATCATCTTCAGTTTTCACTGGCATGTTGCCCTCCGTGTTTATTTTTCCCCCCAACTTGCCCCTGATTTTTTAGGAGGTAAAAAAAATGCTTGACATCATTCTGTTCTTTTGTGAAAAGGTGAATTTTTTCTACTTTGGAAACTCAGCTGTGTGGCAGCAGAGTTTGTGAAAACACCTGTAATGCTGTAGAAACACTGGACTGAGATTAGTAACTGGACAGGGTGGTTTACTGAACCAGCTGGAATGGGGAACTGCAAAATGGTAAATATGAAAACTATTAAAGTTTCTCCAAAACAGAGCCATATCTTGGAGGTTCTACCTGAGGGTCTGGCCTCTATGACGTATCGTGATATAGGGGCTCTTCCAGGATCTCCACTGGTCCAGTGTATAGTGAGGGCAGAGCCATAACGAGAGATGAATGGTTCACCAGGAGGTCCTGGGGCACCTACACCGGGGGAGGGGGTTGTTCAGTGGGGGACATTAACTTTACATAAACTACACAACATACACATAAAAAGCTATTCACAGTATTTCCCAACTATAATCACTGGCAACAAGCATCCACAATCAGACAGTGTTACAGCACTTTGCTCTGGCTTTTAATAAAACAAAGTCATTAAGCAATGAAAGAGAGAGAGAGAGAGAGAGAGAGAGAGAGAGAGAGACCTTCTCCAGGGCCGGTGGTGATGTTAGCCTCCACCTCAGGCCCATAGGTGAAGGTCTTGGCACGGATGCGGAAGTTGTAGGTAACTCCATCAACCAGGTCCTTGATTTTCAGCCACAGTGGGGCATTTCCCTTCACATCCACTGTTACTATCTTACTCACACCTGAGGAGGGAAGCAGAGTCAAGAAAGGAAGTAAAACAAGAAACTTTTCCAACAAACATAAAAAACTAAAGTTGACAAAACCATAGAGACTTAACAAGCATGTTCTAGAATCCTCTGACCAATCACACACACACACAGTGTCTGGGCTTGTTGACCATCCAGGGTTTGAAAATGGTCAGTTTGACCTAAAATACTGACCATCAATGGGGGTGCAGGGTTCGTACACGAGCCGGTAACCATCAATGATCCCATTGGGGAAAACTGGTTCTCCCCACGACACGTTCACAGATGTGGTGGTGAGTTCACTGAAGTGGATAAAACTCGGAGCACTGGGTGCTGAGAGAGGGAGAGAGAAAGAAAGAAAGACAGAGAGAGAAAAAGACACAGAGAGAAAGACAGACAGATAGAAAGAGAAAGAGAGAAAGACAGAAAAACTGACATCACATCCTTTAAGGCTCACATTACATCCATGTTATTTCTGCATAAGTTCTGGATGACTTGTGTTGCATGCTATAGGAGCTGCAACCAATAATCCCTACGACTTTCAGAGCACACCACACTGGACTGAGTAACCTGAAGTACCTGCTTGCTGAGTGCGCCCCCTGGTGGGTGGGCTGCGCGGTCCATCTCCGGCAGCATTAAAGGGAGCGACGCTGATCATGTAGGTGGTGAAACCAGTCAGATTCTTCAGCTTCACTCCTCCATCAGGCAGAAAAAGTGTCTTTAACTTCTCGGTCTCGTTCTTACGTTTGTACTCCCAAAAATATACCTGACATGGCAGACACACAGAAAAGTTCAAACATACTCAATAAAAGATCTAATAATAAAACAAAAATAAAGTAAATTTAAAATAACTGTTTGAACATATGTGATACCTTATAGCCCTGTATGTCTCCATTCTGCCTGTCCAAAGGGGGCGGGTCCCACGTCACGTCCAGCTGTGTCGCAGTAGCTGATTGAATGGCAACATTTTGTGGTGGTGCTGTGGGCACTGTGAAAAATCATTGGCCAAGATCTTAACTGACAGATAGACCTGCAGAGTGCTAATCTCATCAAAACAGTTTCACAGCGTTTTGCATCTCCAATGGAAGTTTGATAAATAAACATTTAGAGAAAGGCTGAAGGCTGTCTTTCAAACTAAATCTTTTATTTTTAGTATTATTATGATTCACCTGCTTCCCCAACGAACACTTCCTGTGGTGAGCTGACTGGTCCCTCTCCCACTGCATTAAACACACTCATTCTGATCTCATAACGCTTGTGTTTGCTCAGACCTGCACACACATACATGCGCACGCACACATATTTTCAGAAACACGGAACACAGTGTGTAAATATGTCTAAAAATAAGTTATTGAGTCACTGTGTAAGAAACCACATAGTAAATTATAGACAGGGAAAGAGAGGACGTACTGTCCAACTCATACTGGCTGAGGGATGGTTCACTGAGGTTCCTCATACTGTACGGATCTGAGACAAAGACAAAAAATTAAAATAGTTCATCTAAATAAATACAGCACAATTTAAGATGAAATTAAGTCAATTAACTTACATGTCAATTCGGTCCAGCTAGAGAGTTTTTGGATGTTAAAAGTTCGTAATCTTTCGTAAAGTAGCTCTCGATAGCGAATACGGTACCCGAGTAGAATCCCATTAATCTTCTCCTCCGATGGAGACTGAAACACAAACACACAGGTTTGAAATGCAAACAAAGTTACACCTTTGACACAGCAGTCTGGAATATTGATGGGTTTACTACCTAGCAACATCATCATTCTACAAAACTTGTAATTTAAAAAAAAAAACGCACCAAAAATGACTTTGTTCTTGAAAGTTTGTACATCAAATACTGCTCACCTGCCAGCGAATTAAAACAGACGTAGTGGTATGAGGGGTAACAGAGAGGATGATGGGAGCTTCATCAGGAACTGGAGAGGGAGATGCAGGAGAAGTAAAATATTAACAACCCACACTGAGATTAACCAAGAATCAGAGCTCTAAAGACTGGGATTAACTAATAATCAGAGCCTTAAAGGCTGATACAGACAGACAGACAGACAGACAGATATACAGACTTCCATACCATCCTGCAGAGTGGTGATGGCTTCACTCTCCTCGCTGTAATCGCTGTCTCCGATATCATTAGTGGCTTTTACACGAAACTGATATGAGGTGAAGGGCTTCAATCTGAAATACACACATTCTACTCTCAAACACTCTCATTTAACTCAATTCATAATTGCATTAACACACTTTATGCATGTACACTGGCCATCTCAGTGTGTGTTAGCCCAGAGTTTCAGGTGACAGGTCTCACTTGTAGTTTCTTGTAGGAATGTTATCGCTTGTGAGTGTGGCCTTTTTTTAGCTCCAATGCAAAATGTCTATCCTACAGAACACTATATCATTTATACACATCACTTTTGTGTAAAGTGTATTTAAGCTTGATTTACATGTTACACGTTCGGCTTCGAACTCACTTCGTTCTTACATTAGCAGAGCAAGGTCACAATACGAGCTATGTACACTCACCAGAGACACCAATGAGCTCTGCTACTTCCTTCCAAGCTTTATGTCTCTATAATTCTTAATGAGACGTCCTATATGACAGGATAAGATGAAAAAACTGTTATAAGTTCCCCTTCACGTGGAGTCGGCTCTCGAGGGAGCCGGCTGCTCACATTGCGAGCGCTTGCCGCCACGCACGCTTCGCTCCCGGAAGGCTCTCTTTGAGGAGGGAGCCTTCAGTCGCGTGCCTCGCGGTGCTGGCCCCGCTTCT
>CM074956.1:742580-768892 GCA_037577455.1 Pangasius macronema
CAGTCTCCTCAATATGAGGAGCTGCTGGAGGTGGTTTTGCGGGCCGTTGTTAAACTTAGCATCAATTGGCCCGCTGAAACATGGGTTGAACCGCAAGGGTCGATTTATTTATTTTGTTTCTGTTTATTCAGTCCCGACTCCTCTTACTATGCTAGCATGGCGGGGCTGGACTATGCTGGCTACAGGGCGATGCCCAGGGTTGAACAGACACTAGCTAGCTGTCTGTCCCCTGGTGCAGCATCGTCCCTGAAGGCTGGTGGGCAAGGCATACATGGCAGCGGGTCAGGTGGGTGTGTGTGTCTGCACACCATGGCGATGTTACAGGCGTACCAGGCCGACCTGCTCAAGGAGCTCCACGAGCATGGGGAGACGCCGTCTGAGCATGTGGCTGAGCTCAGGCGGGCCACTGATTTGTCTCTCCACGCCACCAAGGAGACCGCCCGTGCTCTATCCTGGTGGCGGCGGAGAGGCACCTCTGGTTGACCATGTCTGACATGAAGGAGAAGCACAGGGTCATTCTTATGGATGCCCCACTGGCGCCCTCTGGTCTGTTTGGTGATGCAGTTGACTCTGTTGTCGACAGGTACCAGCAGGCTTGCACTAGCCAAGCAGCTAGTTTGGTTGTCCCCTGTCGGTTCGCCGCTCCAGGGTACCAGCCTAGCTGCTCTTGCTGTACAAGAGGTTAGTCTCGAGAGGCTCTTGCTCTACAAGAGGTCAGTCTCCTGCTTGGATCGAGTCATCAGGAGAGTGAGAGAAGGTCAGTCACTCACTGCTATACAGTTTCAGAGACTGGGTCTGTTGGTGGCTGCATCCAATGTGATACCTCTTTGCCTGCTGTACATGGGACCCTTTCAGTGGTGGCTCAGGACCAAAGGGATTTCACCAAGGGGCAACCCATTTCGCATGATCAAGGTCATGTAGAGAGGCTTACGGGCCTTGGACATGTGGAAGAAACCATGGTACCTGTTACAAGGCCCCACCAAGAGCGGTTTGCCACAGGGTTATCCCCATCCACTTTACAAGTTCATGTGGCTGGTATTGCTGCATATCATGCTTCGCTGGGTGGGCAATCTCTGGGGAGAAACCCATTAGTGACGCATTTCCTCTGTGGTACCAGGAGGCTGAGGCACCCCGTATGACCTAGAGTGCCTTCTTGGGATTTGGCCATGGTTTTAGAGGCCCTTTCTAAACCTCCCTTTTTACCTTTGGAGGAGCTGTCTTTGAGATTTATTACAGTCAAGACTGTATTTCTATTAGCCATCTCTTTCCTGAAGAGAGTCGGTGACCTTCAGGCTCTTTCTGTGGCCCCCTCTTTTCTAGTGTTTGCCCCTGGCATGGCCAGAGCCTTTCTTTACCCCAGACCAGGGTATGTTCCTAAGGTGCCCTCTGTGGTTCCACAGCCAGTTGTGCTTCAGGCATTCTGTCCACCTCCCTTTCAGGACCAGGACCAGGATCAGGAAATTAATTAACCAGGCTTAAATGTGTGTGTGCAAGCTGCCCTGTGCCCCTTATAAGAAGGGTCTTCCTGCGAACAAGCGGACCCTCAGCAGGTGGATAGTGGATCCTGTTATTAACTTCTTACAAGTCCTCTGCTCTCCCCTCTCCATTGGGGGTCAAGGCTCATTCTACCTGAAGTATGGCGACCTCCAAGGCCTTCTCCTCTGGTGTTTCTCTCCAGGATATTTGCAATGCTGCGGGATGGTCTACCCTTCTGACTTTTGTCAGGTTTTATAGCCTTGACCTCTATGCCGCTCCTGGCTCCTCAGTTCTCTCAACCTAGTTGTGCCCTTCCACACTAGGCAGAGATTTGTCAGTCTGGTGGTGTTACTCGATACTCATTCCCAGAGTGTTGTTTGATGCAACTCGAGTTCCCAAAGGGGAACGTCTGTACATCTGTAACCATGGTTCCCCGAGGGAATGAGATGCTGCGTATCGGTACCATACTTTCTGCATCCCTGCAAGAGCTTCCTTCACTCTCCTGAAGCTCCACCACATGTGTTTTTATACTTCCGGGTCGCTACGTCATCTCGTCGGTGACGTCATTAGATGGATTACACATGTGATTCAGAGCATGGTCATGCAGAGGCATTCCCAAAGCGTTTTTTGATGCAGCATCTCTTTCCCTCAGGGAACCATTGTTACAGACGGAACCTAGGGACATTCTCAGTACTTGCTATATTGGATTTTTTTGTCAGTACTGAAATAAGCCTGCTTTAAAAGAACCAGTTCATGAAAGATTTGTTTATTAACTGAGGAGTGTTATCAGGCGTAAAAATAAACTAAAAAAATTAAATAATTTATTTTGAATTTATTAGACATATGAAAGTTTGACATAGTCTTGTGTGTCTACTTGCACATTTTGTGGCTGCATGCCATGATAGGGCATTTCTATAACACTGATATAGATTTGATAATGGGAATCAAATGGTTTATCTTTTGTGAAGCCCTTACCAGATTGACAAATGCAATGCCAGGTTTTGCTACACCACAGCCATCTTCACTGAAATGAATAACATATGGTGAGGCAAAGTTGAAAGTGTACATGTTGTTAAAACCTCATTCAGAGGAAGCTTTTTCATTTGTATGTATTTATTGTTCCCAGAGCATCTCTTATGCAAAACCTTTACTAAAATATAGTTACTTTCACTCAGTGTTAACCAGCATAATCAAGCTCTAAGTAATTTATTGGCAGGCAGAAAAGGGCTTCTGAGTTATTAACCTTCCTAGACTGTGGACCCCACTGAGCTGGGTACTGTCAACCAAATGGTGTGTGTGTGTTCATGTGTGTGCGACTGACCGAGCGCATGCCAAGTCTATGCGTCATGCCCCCGTTAAATGTCACCTGCTGCATTAGCATTTAACTGTACTAGCGGCTTGTCAATCCTGTTTTATCTTACCCGTCCTCCTTCCCTCCCCACACTTTTTATCCCTGACCCTGAGATAAGCCGCAGAGAATGAGTGCTTTATCACAGGCCGGCCTCTCCAGCTGATGAGTAATTACTCATCTTTAGCCAAACACACGCCACACACACTAATTACCATCACCAACGGCCCTGTGTCACTCAACTACTCCACTGATATTAGAAGGAGATTTACTGCCTCTAAGAGGCCAAAATAACTTCTTATGATCTGTATTTTGAATCAAAATGGTGGGTAAACAATGGGGCTGATCTTAATGTATTAATGTATTATAGTTATTATTTCCACTAATTACTCAGATGTAACAGTAATGAAACTCATACTTTCAGTGAAACTCTGGAATTCACCATCAATACCACTAATACATATCAAATACCACCATTTTCCATTAAACATGCCCCATCAAGCAACATTCACCATTAACAATCAGAACTGACCATTAAGCACCAAAATATCACCACCAATCACCATCACTAACCATCAAAAGCCATTAAAACCAACTTTATCAAACACCATCCTTCACAAATCAAAATTCTAGTGTTTTATCAAACACCAAGGCACATCAACAGAAACCAACATATTCTATCAAGACCAGCATTTAAATCTTGTCATTTAATTATAAGGTCCACTAAAAGAGCTGACTGGCCAAATGAACATGTATGAAGGGGGATGACACTCTAAAGATCCTTTACAGCCACACCAGGCCAACATTTGAATTTATTGGAGAACATTGCGTCAGTGTGGAATTAAATTGTCTCTGCTGGCTCAGTCTAGTTTTATCTTTCCTCATTAACCACCAGCTATGAAGCATTAGGGTTTCAATATTGAATTTACTCTTGTGAGCTTTTTGTACAGCATTATTGAATCGGTCTGAGAAATTAAAACTTGCTGAATTGTTTGCAGTGAGATTTGTTTGTGAACTTATTTATCCTCATGAAGGACATTTTTATTCTCTGAAGTATTTAGGTTCTTAGTCAGTTAGGCAAACAGTAGATGATTTGAATAAAAAATGCAAACACAAACATATTTACTTGGGATGTGGCAAGGATGTGTCAACAGTGATGTTTTACGATGTGTG
The DNA here is from genome assembly GCA_037577455.1 of Pangasius macronema. NCBI lineage: Eukaryota > Metazoa > Chordata > Actinopteri > Siluriformes > Pangasiidae > Pangasius > Pangasius macronema. Next base: position 746,578 of record CM074956.1, read on the forward strand.
CTTTGCCTTCTTGCAGCTGATAGTTTTGGTGGTATTAGACAGTGTGTGGAGTGCTGTGGTGGTGAGAGGTTAATTTCTTTGTGTGAGTGTGTGTGTGTATGTGTGCATGTGTAAAGATGGCTGAAGTGGGATTATTCTCTGCTTCTAAGCTGCTCACATGTGTCATCTCTGCTCTTTTTTGCCTCGGGGAGATGCAGCACGGCTGGTACAAGAGCTGTTGAATCTCCATTACCATTCAACTCAATCTAATTACACCACCTAATAATACAACAAACCTGCCTGTGTCTTAAATAATCAGATCATGAGTTTATAATAGCCTAATTATATATGAGAGAGGGAGAGGGGGAAAAGTGTATGGTATTATGCATTGCTGAAGCATCTGAATCCCTATGAGATTTTGTTGATCACAGCTGCAGCTGTGAAATAATTTAGTAACAACTGTTCAATTATAAGCATCCTATGCCAACACTGTGTGTTCAGTATTGTATGACTGAATGTCTGGTCAGATGTTAAGACGAAATATAAAGGACTAATATCAAACACACCTATTTAATAACAATTCTTCTATGAGTAGTTATTTGTTTATTGTAATCTTATAATAGAAAGATTATTATTAATCTTATTATTATTATATTATAATTAGATAAATATGACTATATTCACAATATTTTCAGTGGTGCAATGTAATTTTTTTCAAGTCATTCTGTGTAAACTCTAGAGACTGTTGTGTGTGAAAATCCCAGGAGATCAACAGTTTCTGAAATGCTCAAACCAGCCCATCTGTCACCAGCAACCATGCCATTGCCAAAGTTACATTTTTCTCCATTTTAATGTTTCACTATGCTTTGGTGTCCATCAAGTATGCCATTGTTCTCATTTAACTCAATGGAAAGAAATATATTTATGATGGATACCAAAATGTCCTTGTGAATTCAGACATAGAACATGTAAAACTCCAGTTCAGTGGAATGAGGGCACAGTGGATAGTAAAAAAAAAAAAAAAAGATCTTTTCTTTCTCTGCAAATGTGTGTGAATGGCTCCTCTATTGGACTAGTGAGTTTTGAAATTGAGAATTAAACCTTCAACCAACTTGTATCTGGTGGCATAATTGATTTACAAGGGAGCATAATGCTAATGAGAGTGATTGGTATTGCATGAATAAATAAATAAATATATGAATAAACAAATGAAGCAGATTAATATCCACTGTAAACTTATTTGCTTTTGTAAACACAGAAATCTCATCAGGGTAATTTTCCCAGTCAAAAAACAGACAAAGAGAAAGAATTAATAGAAACACTTATGCAATATGGTAAGGTATTTAAAAGATTGTTTTTCTCAGTGTGATTAAAAATGTGCATATTTAAATGTAGCCATTTCATATGCATCTGTTGACATTTTCGAATATGCATTATTTATTTCCACTAATATAACATTTTAGCTATAGGCTGTATACCTATCTGTGTATTAATTATACTTTTTCATATACATTTTATTAGAGCCCAGTAAGTAAATAAGAGTTACACTTGTGTGAGTGTTCGTAAGAGATCCTACTGTTGTATGTTTTATTATAGTAAATAGCCATCTGCATCTGTGTTCATTATGTATCCAGGACAGGGATATAAAACATGTGTCATGAGTGATTTTGTCTAATATACCTACAAAAATCACTAGAAAATGTAAGAACTCAAGGAGATTGTATAACCTATTTTGCTCATATTTATGTGTGAGTGTGAGTGTGTGTGTGTGTGTGTGTGTGTGTGTGTGTGTGTGTGTGTGTGTGTGTGTGTGTGTGTGCAAGCATGTAGGATTTCCTTTTCATATCATTCCTCCAATGTAAAAAAGATCAAACAGCTCTCGAAGGACACTTCTTAAACATTATAATCTTTATATGACAAGTCAGCCGTCACACTACATGTTATGGACCTAATGGTGGATAAGGAAAGAAAATGCTTTAACATTTTAGCATCTGAGCATGTAATTTAAGCACATTTTAGATATATTCTAAAAACACTATGTGGTGACCTACATATGATTTTCAATATAGCTAAAGGAAGCTGTTGTTAGCTACCTTAGAAAATGTGTCATAAAATAAAGCTCTATTTCACACCTCCTAACCAAAACGTCACACAGATATCTTCTTGTTCATGAGTACATGCAAGCTGAGACCTTCAAAAAAGTAACAAATTGAATGTATGATGTAGTGTTTGATATAAATACCTTTGTCAAATGGCTATTATTTCCCTTTCTTCCTGTGATGCCATACTCTTGCCAAACCACATGGGCACCTTGGAACTACAGGTAATCTATCCTTTAATGCTAATGACGGACTCAGGACATCTTTTTTCGTCTGTTTATGGCTGTGGTGTGTATATTTTTGGAGCCATTTAGAACTAAGCATCAAAGTCAAAGTCTGTAATTTGTCATTTTCACAGTTGACTCATGGAAAACTGCACACTGAAACTCTTATGGTAGATCCACTGACAAATACTGGACATATATTAACGTATAACATCTACTAAACAAAATATACAGATGAAAATGCAATACTAAAAGCAAAAAAAAGAATATCTTCTCAAGGTGCAAAAATACACATAAATACACAAGAGGTATGGGGGTATTAGTTCATGCATTAGTTTCTTTACATAGAGATGAAGCAAGGGCAAGCTCCCTCTTGAATCACTTGCAGTAAGTAGTTAAATAGCATTATGGGCTGTGGACCATTAACATTTCCAAAGTGAAAATAAACCAGACATTTCTTTAAAAAAATAAATATCACATTTTATCATGTGCAAAATTTAACACAAAGTAGATTTTTCTTTTAACTCTCACTTGTACATCACTGGATATATGAATCTTCCTACTGAATAAATGTAATATATAACGCATAGTGCGCTGCTATTTTTTTTTTTACCAGCATCTACTTTATTGACTCTTTACCCACACAATTTCCTCCAACACATCAAACACACACACACACACACACACACACACACACACACACACACACACACACACACACAAATAAAATGATTATTGTGGTCAATGAGAACATGTCTAAGCATTTTCTTTGAGAGGTTGAATTCCTGTTATGTTATACTTCTTGTGTAATGAATGCTGGAAATGGATCAGTGGAGGTCAATTCTATAGATATGAAATCTCTTAGTTGTGCTATACAGCATAAGATTATGTGTATGATAATATGCTTCATACTGTATATACTGACCCCTCTGGCTCAAGTTGTCCAATTGTCAGTCTCAGAATCATCATCCTGCATTTCTAAGCATTCTCTTCTCTAAAAAAGTCTTTTTAATGGCTATTGGTAGGTTGAGTGATTTTCCGAACGTTATACTCTCTCACTGTAAAAGTACTAATCTGGGTATAATGTCACTGGCGCAGTACACTATGGCTGTACATTTTCCCCATGAAAGTAAAAATTAAAGAAAGTACCTTAAAGTTCAGGACCTTAAGATCCACCTATGAAGTTACATTTAGCTTTTCTTACCTTCAAAAATGTACCTGTGTAGTACTTTTTTAATAGTATTGAATATGTTTCTACCTGAGTGTTAAAATTTTATTTTTCTTGTTACTCAATATAGGAACAGGAGAAAAAGGAGCTAACTAGTTAATAGTTGGTAGTTATCAGAAATGTTTAGCAAAAGAATGGCAGACATCGGGCCCTTTAATTTCTGCAGTGTGGAGAACATGGGCTGAAATGCAGATTTCAAACATGACAAAATTTAGACATTTGGGGAAGATTAAAACACTATTTCTAAACCTAATGAAAGTTTAAAGCAATTTCTCCTTAAACTATTCAGACATTCTAACATCTTTCATCAAATGCTATTTTTCAGAAATCCCAGAGCTAAGCAGTAATGTAATTTTTCCACCAATAAAACAGTTAAAATTCATAGATGAGTGGATTCACAAATCCACAAATGCTAAGTACCTTCCGTAAGGGTCAGAGAATCAAACATTGCTCCTTAAGCACACACACACACACACACACACACACACACACACACACACACACACACATATTTGGATTTCTGTAAAGCTATAACAGTGGCTATTGCTGAAATGCTACACAAATATGCAAGCATACATCATATCTTCATTTTTTTTTTAATTGCAACAAAAAAACTGATAATAGATATGTGTGGTTACACTTTAAATGCAACACATTAATTTTTTTTTTGGTTGGTTGTTTCAGATACAAGAAGTTTAAGAATGAACAGAGAACAGTATTTGTATTTGGTGCACCTCTCTTATTGATTCCCTCTTCAAAGCATTGTGTAAAAAGTTGCCAGGCCCTTTGGAATACTTTGCGCCTTTGCAACAGTGTTGTTTGCCTTTTATCTCAAGGGTCTGGATGTAGAGCACATGGTGTAGATAAGTGAACACACCATGTGCACAAGCATGAGGAGTGTGTGGGTTTGAAAGCAAGACAGAAAAAGATGGAAATAATGTGAGCATCAAACATAATTGTGTGAAACCGTCACATGATGCATTGCATGACGGGATAGCTACATAAAGCCTAGACAGATGAAAAGAGGTGGTGAAACTAGAAAAGCTGGTGACAGTAAACATAAACTTTTCTCAAGTGAAGTCTTTCAAAAATCCAGAAGGAAAGAAATAAGCATACATTTGTTCTCCCACAGCTCACACAAACACACACACACACACACACACACTTTAGTAATTGCTTCTACATGATTGCAGGCAGTATGTAGAAGAGGTGCCTTTGTGAAGAGTTCAGTACTTAGTGTCTAAATGTGTGTGTGTGTGTGTGTGTGTGTGTGTGTGTGTGTGTGTGGTATTGTTGAAATGGCTAGTGGTGCAGATGGAGGTGCCATTAGCCACCATTAGCTCCTCACTACAAGAGCCCTTTACCTTCACACAATTACTTTAGAGAAGAAGAAGAAAAAAATATATCTGAGTCTGCAGCCTCATCTAAGTTCATAAAAAATGAAACAAATCTCTACACATTTTCCATTTTAGTAGAGGAAAAGGTCAGGGCAGCCAAAATGGCAGCTCAGGCTCCAGTGTGATGAATGAGAGCCCTAATGGAAGCTATAGTATAAAGTGTGTGGAAAGAGTGTGTAGAGTGCTCTTTGGAGTGTGTGGCCTACATACCCATACACATAATCGGAATGCCTGTTAGCCTCACACTCTAATGGATGAAATAGTTGTCAATCAGGAGGTCACATGTGGGTGGGGTCAAGCCTGAAAGGACACAAATGGCTCTGCAGTGGACTTGCTTTGATGTTTTAAAGTAATAGTACATTTAAACACACACAAAAAGACATGCACAAACACATTTTGAATTATTGGAAGTTATATTGGATAAGTGAATATGATAAGTACTTAACTATCTTCTGCTAGCCTATGATAACACTTCAGTGAAACCATAAATACCACAGTTACCTTTCTCTAACCTTAACCTCAACCCGAAGCCAAGGCAAAACCACTAGTTTCACTAGTTTATTTTTCTACATCTGTAAGCCTTCAAGTAAACTTGAGACTTTTATTTATTTCAAAAATCTCAGCTGCCACAATTCTGTTTGAGGGAGAGCTGCATTTTCTAATGTCACAATCTATTTTAAGACATGACATTTAAAAGGAACATGATGCTTTCAGAAGCATGAAGACAGCAAGACAGCCAGCAGGATTCTTAGTAATAAAACAGCTTGCTAAAAGGGGTCTATATTGAAAATTCACCTAAAATTTCTACAAAAACGTGTTGTCTATAACAGTCTTCTTGATTACACATGATATGGAGTGTCTAGATGTGAAAAAGAAAAGTAGTCTTGTCTAACACTGAGAATCATGGAGGAAAGAATTAGGCGGTGAAACGTAGATGCTTAAAGAAAAATGATTGCAATAAAAATAGAAGGGGTGGCACATTGGTGCAGGGGGTAGCATTACTGCCTCAAGGGTCTTGAGTTTGCTCCTGAGTTTGGATTAATGTTTCACAAGTTTGCTCCATTTTTTCGTGGGTTTCTTCTGGGTTCCCTGGTTTCCTTCTACAGCAAAAACATGCAGGTAGACAGATTGGTTATGCTAAATTGCTCCTAGGTGTGAATGACTGTCCTATCTGAGGTGAATTTTCCCTGGCTTATGCCCAGTGTTCCCAGGATAGGCTCCGCACCCACTGTGAAGGTGCTTTGTGTCTTCTATCAAGTGAGAGATGGTTTGGTGTGTATTAGTCTGATAGATCTGCAGTGTAGATGGCTCAAACTGTATAGGGAATATAATTACTGCTCTACTGGATTTTGCTCAGATTCCTCAGTGAATAATCCTCCTACTCATCTTACTCTTCCTTTGGCTCTCATGAGCCTCCTTTCCCTTCGTTCTCAGGGCTGGAGGGAAACAAAGAAAACGTTGCCCAGAATCAGTCGATCAGGTTGAAGGTTCAGCCATATGGGGCTTGTTAGCTCTGGGCCTCCTAAAAGAAAAACAATGTTAGACATGATATTGATTGCTATGGGAGGAGCTCAGTGTGAAAAATAATGATAAAGAAAGAATGATCTGGGTTAGATAAAAATGTGGGACAGCAAGATGAAATGGAACATGGCTTACAAAATGAAGTATCAAATGTAGTTATTTATTTATTCTGTGAATTTTTACCTATGTGGAGGAAGAGATGGCATTTCTTTAATATATTTACTATCTTTGTTTTAAATAAATTACTTTCAAGGTGATGAAGATGAGTATAATGGTTATTTTGTAAGTTAAATGCACTGCATATCATTGCTTGATGCAAGATAATGAATAGGTGAAGAGACTATCATTGGTCCTACTGGTAGAGCTAAATTGGTACACTGAGGTTCAGTGGCAGTTTGAAGTGATTAGTGTGGGAAGTTAATATTACCCAGTTACAAAATGCAGTTAACAACTTTGCAGAAATTGGTAGCCTGTGAGTAAATCTTTTTTATCATTGAAATCCAGCTGATCCCTGTGTTTTTATGTTTTACAGTTCTATACTGGTTGTAGCCTAGTATTTATTGTATATTTATTTTTTTAATAAATGGGCCTCATTTTCACTCTTTTAGTAAAGTTGTGTGTAAATGTTTGCTCAAGCCAAACCAAACTAAAATTTTTGACACCCACAAACTCCATAAAAGTACAAGTGTACAGACAGCTGGGGGCACGGAATGAACAATAAGATGAAGGCTTAAAGAAAGATATTTTGAAGTGGAAGATATTTGACTCACTTCAAGGCCAATAAATAAACTTTGAATCATTTCTATAAGTCACTCTGGATAAGGGTGTCTGCTGTAAACATAATAAAACAAGAAATTTAAATTTGACACTATATTCCATATACTGTACAGAAGTGCAGTAATCAGTGTGAATTATATGATATGAAGTTGATCAAATCAAGAATTTCATTAGGTAGTCTTCCTATGCATAAATTTACATGCAGGATCTGGAACTGAATATGAATTTTTTTCCCGAATTTACAGGATTTTCTTGTGTTTCTTCTGTCCACGCTCCTATGAACGATTTACTCATAAATCCATTTGTATCCAGCTTGATAAATGAGGCCCAATGTTCCCAACCAAAATCTCTGGACTAAAAAAAAGATTAGGCAATATGAGTTTTTTTTTTTATTTCTCAGAGGGACCATGAGTTGTTTTTTAATAACCAGACCAGTACAGCTGATTTTAGACACATCTGAAAATGGGAAATGAAAATGCTAGCAAACTAAATAATTTAAAGCTTTCATAAAACAGCTATTAATATTAGACTACAGAAAATAGACTTTGTACTGAGACATTACTTCCTTGTCCTAAATGCTAGAATTGATCTCATGTATTGTTTTCACTAGAATGGCAGCCATGTTAGCAAATCTACCAAATGTGAGGTGCACAGAATCTGTTCTAATCCAAAGTGAAAAAGCAGATAATGTTTTTTTTCTTTGCTGTCAGTTGTAATAGGATGCGACATAAAAGCAAGAGACAATAAAGAAAGAAAAAATAAAACTAATATGGTAATTGCTTCATGAGTAGCCCTAGTCTTTATTATCCTGTTAATCATTAATTTATCATGTTATTTACGAATTTAGCTTAATATAACAATATGGCCTGAGCATCATTTAAAATATCACATTATCTAGCACATCCTATTTGTTTGGACAATGCAGAAGAAGCACAGTAACAGAATGAGTGAAGCTTAGGGAGAGGTGAAAAACACTGGATCTACTATTGAGAGTTGCACCAAGTAACTGAACATGCAGTAGAAATATTTTATTTATTTTTTATTTTTTCACTGTGTGCCAATACAGTTAAATGTGTGAGCTGCTAAACTGTGGTCATGAATGTGTGCTTGTTTTGTAATCTATTTTATCTTGCATTTTATCATCTCTATATTATTGAATTGCTGTCTGTATTAACCAGAGTGCCATATGAGTNGTGACTATCAAGCATACATGACATATGCTATATATTCTATACATTTCCACCTTATTCATAAACAAAGGAAAACCAGGTTTTACAAATTTGTAAATTATAGCACCAGAGGTGAATTTACACTTCTTGGAGTTTCTTAGGTTGAGGTCCTTTAGTGATCTCCAAATTTTGGTCTAAATACATACGGTGTGTGTGTGCGCGCACGTGTGTGTGTGTGTGTGTGTGTTCACTACTGTGTGTGCACTTGGATGGGTTAAATGCAAAGCACAAATTCTGAGTATGGGTCACCATACTTGGCCACAAGTCACTTCACTTCACTTCACTTCACTTCACTTCACTTCACTTCACTTCACTTCACTTCACCATTGCCAAGAAATGCCCTTATGTCCCATTAGGAGATGTCACCATCAAATTGGTAGATTGGATATGTTAATATGAAATGGATCATATTATTTATTATATATAGTCCAATATGGACTAAAAACTGGTAACTCAATTAACCTTTTTGCTTTGTATTTGCTAGTTTGATACTCTTTCCTATACATATATATAAATTAATAGTAAGAATGATGGTAATAATAATAAAAATAAAAAAAAAATAAAAATAAATAATAATAATAATAATAATAATAATAATAATAATAATAATAATATATTTTAATAGGGCCCACCATCCCAGTTTGCCAGTGCAAAGGCACTGCCCCAGATTTCCATGCAACATTGAAGAGGCGGGTTTTCAACACAACCTCAACCTTGTCTAGCACCTTCAATTTCTGGCTGAATCTCATTCACCCCTGCAATCTTCTGCTATTAAGGCTTCTAACCACCTCAGCAGCAAATAACACCAGATTTCTGGCCATGCCTCCAGAAGAGAGTGAATTCCCACTGGTTTAAGTAGTTCCTCAAAGTGCTTGTTCCATTGCTCAAAAATATCCCCAGTAGAGGTCAACACTCCCTCACCATTGCTTAGCAGAGCTTGTGCATGATCTCAACTTCCCCTCCTAGTTTGGGTTGACATCTTTGGGCCACCCTAAAGTCTTTTTCCATGGCTTCTCCAGACTCTTCCCATGCTGAAGCTTTTTATGCTTTTGCCACAGCTCTTCAGCTTTCTTATTCTCAAGAGAGCCCTCTGTGAGCACTACTCAGAAGGCTGCCTTCTTCAACTTTAAAGCTTCTCTCACTACTGATGTCCACAAACGTGTCCTAGGGTTACAGCCATGACAGGCAATGACAGCCTTCCAACCACAATTTTTTGCAGCTGCCTCTACAGATGAGGACTTGAACCTGGTCCAATCACACTCAATGTTCTGCACCTCACTCAGTACACAAAAGAAGTCCTATCAGATGTGGGAGTTAAATTTGTCTCTCAGCGCATCTCATTCCAGATGATCCCAAGCAACTAAGAAGGCTTCCTATTTTTTTTTTATTTCAAATGTATGCAATCAACCAAGATATGCTTGGTGTCTGACATATGATATTTTAGTTTTGCAGTGAAGCAACAAAGGAAACATACAGCTACTAGTAATACCATTTGTTTGAAAAAATGTCAGAATATACTATATGCACATGGGAAAAAGCAATACAGGTAATATGATATTATCCACATCACTTCTAATGGAAAAATCTGCCTTCATAGTTTGGGCTGCACCTCCAATCTAAGCCTAATTTTAATTTTAAATTTAATTTTTCCATTATGTATGCAACTCAACCATAAGAAAAGTTGTACTTTGCTTATGGTGAGAGAAAAGGTGTTGTACAACACTTTTTGTTAAAGGCCAAAAATGGAATTTCCACCTGTTTGGTGGGTGCGTGTGTTGAATTTATTTGTGATGTCACACTGCACAGTAGTGGTTAATGACTAATAGTAGTTATAGATTTCATAGAAGTATTTCTTATGAAACATTAGGCTGCGGTGTGCTTTTCATCTGATATTAGACACATTATGCTTAGAACACTACTAGACACTAGAGCATTGTTCTCCGGTGCTGGTGGCTTTGTCTGCACTAAGTATATTTTATTTACTATCTTTGCTCATATTTACAGCTGAATTGATTCCTCCTCTGTGTTTTCTCCAACTAGCTGATTTGTGGAGCTTATGGCCACTGTGTTGCTAGCATCATTGAATGTGTATTTCCTTAACAACCCATGCACTGTTTTGTACAAAGCCTGCTATTTTATCTAGATTCCTGTTAATGTGCAGCTCTTTGTTTTGAAGTGGGTATTCCCTCCACATAAATGCCTGTTTTCCTATTCTTGGGTTGTATTGCACCAATAACTCATCTTTCACTGAATGGGTAGCAATGATAACCATGCTATAGAACTTGAACTCCTGCAGTCAGTGTCTGAATCTTTTGCATGGCAAAGATGGGCACCAGCTCATTGTTTGGCATTGACAATCTCAAGGAAGCATTGTCTGACTCCAGCACTCCCTGTATTGACAGGACAGCTATGCCAATGTCGGCACAGCATGCTCAGCTGCCAGACTTGTATCCTGGCTCAGAGCCGAATCTGGCCCAAGCCCCAGACCCAGAAGCCAAGAAAGCAGTCTGAGTTGCACTCTAGACAAATCATTGACTTGGCAGAAGACATGGCTCTGCAAAAATCAGTGATCCACGAGCAGAGACTGTGTAACTAGGAGGCCTGCATTTCTCAGCAGTGCTCTACTTATAACTCAATGGCCAGTGCTTCACTCCCCTTATCAGATCATGAAGCTATTCATTCTATAATATTTTTCATAATCTGCTTTGTTCTTTGAACAAGGTTTTTCTTTCAACTTAGTATAATTGGGCATTAGTATTTTTATTATGAATGTATGCAAATGACATCTGGTTTTGCACGATGGCCTTAATTTGTTTGGGGCATTTATATGTAAAAGTGCAGTATACAATATACTGCAACATGGCAGTATCTATGCACATACTGTATATAAATTTAGCTATTTAGTCACTATGGAAACAGAGATTGAGTGCACAAATTAATCTGACCAAAAAGCAGTTACTTATCAGTGAGTTGATAGCACCTTGAGATGACATTGCTGCACTCACTCACCTACTTCATTGTTCGTTTAGGTTTATTTTTTTTAACATTGTCTTAAGAAAAAAACAGCATACCTTGGAAGATTTGGCCACAATAACATTTCATTGTACCTTCCACACTTGTCACTGCATTTTTTCTTTCTTGCCTACCTTTCTTCAACCATGCCTGCAGTTCATTCTAAGTCCCATTGTCCCCTTCATGCAAATTCCCCAATTTCTCAAAGTTTCTCAATTTTTCACTCAGGGAGCACAGACACACTCTCTCCCAGTCTCTCCATCAAGGATCACAGACACTCTCTCCATCACTATAATCAAGCCACCTCATTGGCTTTCTTGAAGACTCTATCCTCTTCATTCCAACCCTCACCTATATTAATCCCAAACCATTCCCAATCCCAATCCATCCCTCAGTTGTCCCCACACTCTCTGTGACTCACCCCAGTCTCATCCCCTATTCATCCCAATTCATTTCCTCATACATGTAACCCTACTCCTTTTATCTGTTTCATCTGTTATTTGGGCCCCCTGTTTATTTCTCCATTTCCCTCATAAGTAAGAGCATCAAAAGCCTTTTCCAAAATCAGGTCAACAAAATTAGTGGCTACAAAGCTCAGTCCTTTTCAGAGATCTCCCAGGCATCACATGGAGATGCCGTGCAGCTGGGGTGACAAGCAAAGAGCACAATGTCCAATAAATAAAAGAGGGCAAGAGACAGAAAGAGACACAGAGAGTTTGTGCTATGTGCCTGTGTCTGTTTACCAGTGATCTAAGGATTTGATATGCTTCTTCTGTGTGAGTTGTGTGTGTTGGCGGTTAGCGTTGATGTATCATCCACAGTTAGACTAGTATAAGTTGTCAGACTAGCCTCTTTTTTTCTTTTTTTGAGGTGTGTGTGTGTGTGTTGCTTCTACATTCATGTCTCTTAGTCATTGATCTCTTTAAGAAATGCAGCACTGTTTATTTTGGCTCACTACCTAACACAAGCACTCTGAAAGATATCGATTTCTTTGGAATGTGTGCGTGTGTGTGTGTGTGTGTGTGTGTGAGAGAGAGAGAGAGAGAGAGAGAGAGAGAGAGAGAGAGGTGTGAGCAGTATCTGTGCACAATCACAGCTTTTCTATTGAAACTGACAAATTGGCCTTGACATACATGGATTTAGTGAGTGATAGAGAGAGAGAGAGAGAGAGAGAGAGAGAGAGAGAGAGAGAAAGATGCACATAAAGATACAACAAGCAAGGGAGAAAGAGAGACAGACAGAAAAAGACACAGAGAGAAAGACAGGCTGAGGGAATAGTAAAGATCCCTATAGACAAAGAGGGTGATTTAAATTTTGCTGAATTGTTAAATGATATGTTTTTATTAATACATTTCTTTTCCTCTCTTTGCCCTGTCTCTCTTTCCTCTCCCACTCTGTCTTGCTCCCTTGTGTGTTATTTCTTGCTCTTGTTCCTGTAGATTGACCTTTAGATTGAGAGATTAAGTGATGTGTGTGTGAAATCTAGTTTTGTCTAGAGTGCCAAGTAGTTTTACAAGAGCAGAATCTACTCAATGTAAGACACTCCATCTATTCCAGATAGAATAGAATACACACATCTCAGCACCAATCAAACATTGAGGTGTATGTATGTGTGTGTCTGTGTGTCACATGGCTGAGCCATCTATTAAACCATATAAGGCTTGGGAATCAAAGTCATGTCACGTAGCATTGTGAGATTGATAACTGATCCACCATATTGTCTATGTGGTCTTCTTGTTCACAATATCTTCTCTGTTCAAACAATGGGACTCATTTATTGATGCATTAGTAAAGTTGTGTGTAATTGTTTGTATAAGCCAAAATGAGTGCCAGATTTAGAAAAGGAAATGTTGATTTTCTTTGTACTTGTGTGCATTGTTGATGTTGATGAATGGTAATCACCTAAAAATTATCCTGCGTGTGTATGGCACAGCTGATTTGCATTTGGTGACGCCCATAAAACTCCATAAAAGGCAAAGCTCACAGCACTAAAATAAAAAGGTAATGGCAAAACACCTCAGAGGAAAATGTGGAAGTTCTTTTTACCCACATCTATGCCAAAAAAAAAAAAAGTATTATTCAACAGCATAATAACTCATTGAAAAGGAGTTGGAGACAAATTACAGAAAGGGGGAATTTAATGTGAATTACGTGAGGTAAAAAGAAAATGGTTTGACAAAAAACAAAGAAAAAATATATACTGCATCCAGGTGACCATGGATACCAAGCATATCACACAGAGAAACTTTTTTTTTTTTTTTATTCAATGCAAAATGTCTCAGCAACTCCTGGCCAGAAATTTTTCGCACACCAATGCGCCTGCTCTGACGCCATTTTGGAAAAGCAGGACGCTGTGTGTCATAGGAAGTAACACAGCACACTAGAGAGTATATGGCATTCTAGGTTGATACATACCAGATCAGTCACTTAGTTGGCTCTAATAAAGTTTTGCATAGCATCAAAAGAAGATGCTGTGGCAAATGGAATATCATAATTTATATGCTCAGTCATTGCACCACGACCTTCTTTTAATCAGCGACATTGTTAATTGAATAATTGGCCTTGTTTGTCTTAATTTATTGATTTATGTTTGTTTGCTTTCTTTAAATTTTTAATATTTAATATTTCTTCAGTTAATGCCATTAATATGAAAGACTGAGTTTAAAAAAAAATAGTAAAGTTGTGTGTGACTTAAAATACACTATTTGTTCAAACCTAACAGCTTCACCTGTATATAGAAGTATAGTAACTCATTGCATATTCATACTCATATTATATGATTTAAAGCAGCTCACTTGAGGTTTACATTAGTTAGTTTTATTATGTGTAGGATACAAATGTTTTTCTGAACTTTCAGTATTTTCATGAATCCCGAATTTCTTCTGTAAATGCTCGTATGAATGATTTATGAATAAATCCATTCATATCCAGCTTGATAAAAGTAAACAATATACACAGATAAAAAAAAAAATATATGGATAACCTTTTCCCTATTCCATAGTTTTATATTTTGCATTTAGCTTGTGTTCTTATTTCTTTTAGTCTTTTCAAAATGACATAGAACAATACTCAATTCACAAATAGAGATTATATTAATCACCTAGGAACAAAAATAAAACCTGTTTAAATTATATAATATAATTATATATAATTATATTTTACTCAGTAAAATGTGAGAAGTGAGTAATGCCATAACTCTGAATGAACATGGCAAATGATCTTAACCTTTCTGTTAAATCTTGTATTATTTTTTCAGGTATGTAGTGACTGAAAGTGAAAGAAACTGAACATGATGGTGTATCACTTCAGATACATTATATCATTATCAACATACTGTAGGAATAAAAAAAATATTATTATTATTATTATATTTTTTTACTTTATTTTAATTTTTTTAGCAGGTAACTCAGTAGATAAGGTTGACTAATTATGTGGCATGGCATCACATTCACAAGACCTAAAGGTGACCCTGAAAAGCTTTACTGTTGTGAGGGAACCCACATGCATGTTTTCTCTCTTTTTTCCTTATTTTCCAAAGACAAAGAAAATTATTGTTAGTAATTTAAGTATTGCTAATTAATTTAATTGTTCACATTGAAGAAAGCTGTCAATAGAATAGAAAATCCTACTGTGTGTCTCTTATTAGACATACCATTTTATGTGGGGAAATGAAAGAGCTGGAATTCACTTTTGAGAAATTCACTTTCTTGTTTCCTCTACCTGTTTGTCTCTCTATATATCCATCTCTTTAATGCCTCCTTCACTCCTTTATTCAGCTGAAGTTTTATTTCTGCAATCTTTATGCGGCAGTTTAATACAACTGTGCAAAGATCACTTTGTCAGCAACAGGTAAGTGTCAGTATCACTCTCTCACACATGCACGCACACACTCTGTCTTGGGTGCCTGGAAACGTGAAGCTGTGGTGTATAAGTTCAAAGCGGGGGATGATTATAGACATACAAAGAAACAGAAAGCAACTGACACACACACACACAAACTCAGAAGACAAAAACTCCATTCTCCCTCCCTCTTTGTCTCTCTTGTTCTCTTTTAAGAATTTGGCATTGTTCTTCCTGTCCTCCTCCTCAGTGCATTTATGTGTGTGTTCTTTGGCATATCCCCACAAAGTGTAACTGTCAACACTCCATACACTGTCTGTGTGTCTGTGTGGACCGGGTTGGCAAATTTCTAGTAGATCAAGTAATGACTGAAATGTCCAATAACACAGGACTTAACGTCTCTGTCCAGCAAAGACATAATACTCTTCTCTCCCTCTCCACCTCTTTTCAGTCTGCTGTCTCTTTCTTTATTTTCTTCTGATAAATAAACAGAGCCACTCCTTGGGTATATAGTAAGAACAAGAATACAGCAAAAGTTGCAGTGACCTGAAATGCTGCTTAGTGATATTTCTCCCTGATTTGCCTCAAGACAACAAATGAAATATGCAAATGTCAGTCTGGAGTCATACACTGGGATACATTTAGGATGGATTGCGATTCCCAAAGCAGACAGACACACACACCTAGGAACAATTTAGAATAGGTCACCCATCTACTGGCATGTTCTTGTGAGTTGGGAAGAAACCAGAGAACCCGCAGAAGCGTTAAAGCATGAACACTACCTGCTGTGCCACTCTGCTGACCAGAAAGTATAATCAAATATTAGGTCTTTCCAAATACAGACAAAGAACGCAAGAAAGAAAGTCTAAGGATAAATTAGACTCTCTACTGAGTCCTGTTATATCATGAGTTAGTGACTGTAAACACAGAAGATCCATGACTCAAGAATATGCACAAGCTTAGATATCGTAATAGATTTCCCACATTTCCCCTTGGGGATCAATAAAGTACATCTATCGCGCTACATATCTATCTACTTCAATATGTATGTATGTGTAATGTCTTCCAATGTCTTTCAGGCATTTTGGTGTTGCTGAGCTCACCAGTGCATACCTTCTTTTTAGTAATGTACCAAAATGTTGATTTGGCCACTATGAAAGTTATCATTCTGATAATTTTGTTTTGTTTTTTCAGCCTAATGATGACCTCCTTTTTGACGGCATGTTGAGAGTTCCCATGAACAGCTACAAAGTGCAAATTCAACACTTGGAATCAACTCCAGACATTTTATCTTAATTTCATGAAATAACGAGAAAATAGGCCACACCTGGCCTTGAAACTGCTTATCAGTCAAATTACTTCTGAGCCTGTGATAATGGAGGGACTATGTAAAGATTGGCTGTAATTCCTAAACAGTTAATGCAATATTTTTTGTTAAATTAAAAGTGAAATTCTACACTTCAATCACATCTTGATTGCTTCATTTCATATATAGTTTATATACAGCACCATGCAAAAAATCTCAGGAGCACAGATGCCTTCCAAAATAATGAAATTAAATGTTTCTACACACACACACACACACACACACACACACACACACACACACACACATATATATATATAGAGCAGTAATAAATGAATAAGTTAATATTTGCTTTAAGAAAAAATATATAGTCATTAGGTACAATTGTGCAGTTTTATAAGAAAATTAGCAGATAAATTTGACTGATCATCTTGAAGAACCAGCTACAGTTCTTCTCGAAACTTTGCTACTCGATAATGTAGAAGTTATAAAATAAAAATCTATAACAAAGTTGAGGACTGGAAAAATATAGCCTGGTCTGATTTATTACAGAAAGAAGATCTTATTACAGAAAGGTGGAATTCTGAGGAACAGAATTTGGCACCAACAGCATGAATCCATGGACCCAACCTGCCTTGTGTCAAATGGGGAATGTTTTCTTGGCACACTTTGGCTGCTTGTCTATTTGAGTATTGATGCTGACCATGTGTGTGTCCCTTCATGGCCACAATTTACCCATCTTCTAATGGCTACTTCCAGCATGATAATGCACCATGTCACAAAGCAAAAGTCATCTCAAAATAGTTTCATAAACATGACAATGAGTTTGATGTTCTTCAGTGGCCTTCCCAGTCAGCATATCTGAATAAAATAGAGCACCTTTGGGATGTGGTTAAATGAGAGATTTGCAGCATAAATATGCACCTGAAATATCTACAGGAATTGCATGATGCAGTCATGTCAGCATGGACCAGAATCTCAAAGGAATATTTTCAGCACCTTAAAGGAATATTTCCAACAGGTTGTCATAGTCATAAGAAATAAAGATTTTGAATATTTTTTTTTTATGGCAGAAACTCAATAAGGCCAAATAATTGGTTATAGTAAATTCCTGGCATCATCTGGATGCCCCAGGTGGTGTCATGTGACACCCATTTTTGCTACTCTCGCAATGTCATCTTTAAAAAACTTAAAAAAAAAAAAAAAAAAAAAAAAAAAAAAGCAACACAGTAATGTATAAATGGCACTGCAGACTGTACACATTTCATCTACCACTATCTTATTTTAAATTACTTGACACAGGGATTCAGTGATTTGCACTTGCTTGTGTGAACATAGTGTCAAGGGGTGAATATGTAGTCTGAAGAAGTTAATGTTCACTGACAGAGAGAGAGAGTGTGTGTGTGTCCTTGTAAATGCAGACAAAGAAAAGGAAAGAGAGAAAGTCTGAGGTTTGAAGGAGTTAAACCTGACGTATAAGATATTCTCCTGTGGGTTTTCTTTTATCGAAACTAACAGAAGTCCTAACAAAAGCAATGACACACACACAAACGTACACACACATATACACATACACACACACAAAATCTTACACGCTACTTTCTCTCACTGTTTGCCATATTTGTGACTGGTGAGCCAAATCACAGAGCCACATAGGGTCATAGGCTGAGAAGACACACAATGGCTCCGTCTCATTACTTTCTTTAACACACTCTTGTCGACTTACCCCCACCAGTTCCCCTTGGGGGAATCCTTGTCGCCATCATCATGGCTATTCCAGTACTTTATTAGCTCTAGTGGGTCCTTGAAGGCCTGAGGGATAGAGGCAACATCTGAGTAGACATCTGAGCAGAACTGACAGAAAATCTGTGATCTGATGCATTTTCCTTTTCAAAATGATACAAATTAGTAGTCGAATGTGTTTAAAACATTCCAAATTAAAGAGATGTAAAATTTGACTTTTCACACTCAGTTTGGCTCTTTTGTTAGCAAATGTCTGTGCACTTTCATTTTAAAACATTGTGCGAGAATTGTGAATGTAGCTGTTTGTAATCGATTGCTAATATAATTCATATAATTACTGTCCTTAGTAATACTATTGTTCCTCCAGAGTTTGGCAGTGTTGCTTATGTTATTGTTGTTCAGGAGGTTATAATTTGTTGTTGTTGCCAAAATGGCTTAGTGTACCCTCTCTGAAATTAAATCGTTCTGGAATCTAAAACGCCCGCATGAGTCATTACAGAGATATCAACTAAACTAGGCCCAGAAAGCATTTACTGTAACAGATATCAGCCTGCTCTGTTACAGTAATCCGGCTCCTCTCTCACACACGCACACACATTGCCCCAGGCTATTGAGGGAGAGGAGGAGTGGACTTGGTGTTCATCTTAATTGCAATGTGAAGTTTTTGCTGAAATGACATGCTTGTAGATAGCCATCATTCCAGGAAAAAAAAAAAAAAAAATTCCGTAATGAAATGGAAATTAAAACCTATATTTCGGAATGTTTCTTCTCAAAAGACTTCTCTCTTCTTGGTGTTTGTATGCCTAATAACCTTCTAAGTTAAAGGGAGCAGCAATTGTAATCCAATTCCAAAACCCATCACCTGGACGCCCCTTCAGAGCTTGAGCAGGAAGATACAGGAATGTTCCCGATCTTCGGTACATAAGCCTAGATTGCAGCAGAGAGATAATAATTATGCCTTTGCACAAAGGGTGATGTCTTCACCTTATTGGAAATGGCAGCATAAAAATTTGCTTTCATATACTGAGAGCATGGCATTCCCGGCATGGTAAACAAGAGGAGATCTTATTGTCAGCCCAAGATGCCTTATGCAATATCAGAGCTCAGAAAAGAAGGAGCACTCTTTAATGAACTTCTGCCTTTGTTTCACAGCTCCAGACGGAGAGGGAAATCGATTTAGCTCTGATTAAAACCAGGGGTTTAGACCTCAGACAGTCAAGCAGAAGGAGAGCTAGAAATAAGCAGCACTCTCTTTATTGTCACGTTTGTTTCTTCATGCTTCAACTGAGTGATGGGACTTAAATTATAAGGAAGTATATAAATGTGGTTCTTGAGAGACAGAAGTTATCAGGAGTTTGCTTTTATCTGGATATCTGAGTTTGTTTCCATAATTATTATGCAAATTATGTCCATTTTCAGAGTCAATGCAGTGAATGTCTCACATACAATTGATTACCATAATAGCTCCACTGTATCTAAGCTTTTGCTTTGGTTAATTCAGTATGAAATTATAGGTTACACTGTAATCAGTGAGAATTTGAATCAAAGTACCAATCTGCATCACTGGAAGCTTTGGCCCTCATTGTGTAAATTCCAAGCTTAGGTGAATCAGTAAAAACTGTAACTCCCTACCAGGTAATCCACCGTATACTGCGAAACCACTGCAGATGGTTCATATGGCACCAGTCTGAGTAGTGTTCAAACACTAAAATGTGATACATCTGCCTCCATTGGCTGATATTTGCATTAAGTTCAAAGCTTCATCTGTGAAAAATTACCTGTAACATCTGTAGCAAACACGGGTGACTATCACAATCAGTGGTTCATCTTCAGTCCAGACTCATGAATCTGGTCTACTCCTGTCTAAGCATTAGCCTGCTCATAATAACCTAGTAATTAATTTGATCAGCAGTTCCTCAATACAAAAATGGCAATGAACAGTTACTTTGAACACCAAGTCTTGCCAATTTGCTTGCCAATTTGTGATTGTAACCTTTGTATCCAATGAAGTTGCATTTGGTTAAATTTTATATTAATACAGTTGTAGGAAAAGCTATGAATGCTAACTATGCCTTCATGTTCTATGAAATATTGTGTTATATGTGGTTGTTGATTGTAGAAAAACTCACTATCTTCATTCGTACTTAAGAATCATTAAATTTTACAGAAATATCTCAAGAATCTTCTCTTCCTGGATTACTTTATCATTTGGCCATAATCCTAAAGTATCTCTACACTTTCAGAAAAAAAAAATTGTACGTTTCTGGTTAAAAAGGCTTGTCACTGTTGTGGTATTACCAAGGGTACACCTTTTCTAACAACTCACAGGAGCTAATTGTTGGAGTGTATAGTATCTTGAAATACTTTTAAAGGTGCATTAAAATGAGGGTACAATTACATAATGCAAGGTATGAAAATGTATCTGTAAAATATCTTTGTTACCGACTGTTGTTTAATGCTTTACCTTTTATACGCTACACCAGTGGTGGAGAGGACTGAGAGTACAACAGGGAAGGCGCAGGGAGATGAAATGGGAGCATAAAGGACATGTGAAATAAAATGCGCTGTAGTAGGGGAAAAGCTAGATCACAAATTGGAAAAAAGGGAAACATGAATCACAATATAAAGGGAACAAAATCTAGAAATAATGGTTATACTTGAAAAACATTGTGACTGTTGCTTTGTTACAATCTAAATAAACCATATGCTGCTGGTCTACAGATGAGCAAAATATTAGCTAGTTAGTAATATTATAGCATTAGCTCAGTGGGATTTGAACTCACAATGTTATCTTCTAACCCAACTCTTTGATTTGACAGACAAAATTGGTATATGGCATTACTACCACTGACAGTATTATAGTGGCATTTTAGTCAAAATAAATGAAGCAGGCTGTGTGTGTGTGTGTGTGTGTGTGTGTGTGTGTGTGTGTGTGTGTGTGTGTGTTTGTGTGTTTCTTGTCTTGCTGGCAGTTATGCTTGTCAGGCTAGTAGAAGCACAGAGAAATGAGCTACAATTCACTCCATCCTGCATGAATCTCCTATCAAAATGCTGCCTTAAGGCTTCTGCCGAGTATGTGCATGTTTGTGTGTGTGGCATCAGATGTGCAATAGGAGGTAATTGTGGTGGTGCAGATGTAGCCATGAATCAAAGTCATATGCTGGATTGAGTCTGAATGTGTCAAGATGACAAATATCATCAAATATCATTCCTCTCTCTCTCTCTCTCTCTCTCTCTCTCTCTCTCTTTCACTGACTCACTGCAAATTTTGCAGTCATTCCCTGACCTTCTGATTACATGCCCATTTGCCAAATCTTCCACTCCAACACAGTTTCACTCTTTTGAATGTTAAGTGGTACAACTTTAATTACAACTTATCCAGAATGACAAAAAGAAGTGCTTTGTTTTATACTTGGACAATACTGTATATTCCAGTTCAGAGATGAAAGCTGTAGAGAGGAGTTTGAAAGAGCTGAGGCATTACCACAAAAGAGAACCTGTGATACTGATTATACTGAAGTACAATAAAGTCAATACAATTTAGATACAATACAAGAAACACAAGAAACAATACAATACAATAGCACATTTAGTATTTGCTCATTGCTTATTGCTGAGATGATTCCTCAGTCTATGCTTAAAGACAACAAGGAGCTCAGCTATTCAAAGGGAAATTTCATTCAGCTACCTGGACAACACTACAGAGGAGAGGGTCTTGATGCTAGTCTTCCTTTATTTATTAAATATTTTTTCCAAAAAACTGCCATAGTAGAAGATGCCATTAGAGGCCTTTAAAAAACAAACAAAACTTCCGGTTTAGATAATGTCCACTTTAGGATTCAATCTGAATACAGATAGACATGCAGATATTTAAAGCACTAAATACAACCCCTGGCAAAAATTATGGAATCACCACACTTAGAGGATGTTCACCCAGACTTTTTACTTTATAGCAAACAA
>CM074956.1:785964-796459 GCA_037577455.1 Pangasius macronema
GCTGCTGCTGCTGTAATCATCAACACTGAGCTGCTGCTGCTGCTGTAATCATCAACACTGAGCTGCTGCTGCTGCTGTAATCATCAACACTGAGCTGCTGCTGCTGCTGTAATCATCAACACTGAGCTGCTGCTGCTGTAATCATCAACACTGAGCTGCTGCTGCTGTAATCATCAACACTGTCCTTCTGCTGTAATCATCAACACTGAGCTGCTGCTGCTGTAATCATCAACACTGTGCTATTGCTCCATGTTGAGTCTCTCCTGTCGTCTCAGGGAGTTTATTTCCTCTCCGCCGTCGCTTCTGGGATCTAAATCTGCGTCTGGGTTTCTGTAAATCTGCGTTGAGTCTGATTCTCTTTAATACAGTGCATCTGACTATTTATAAAAATCAGTGTGTGTAAGAGGTGTCCTCCTCTCTCTCTCTGTGTGTGTGTGTGTGTGTGTGTGTGTGTGTGTGTGTGTTTTTACTTTGGAAATCTGTCCGTCTCAAACCAACAGTTCAGTGCTGATGTTTCTTAAATATTTCTCTAATAATCATTAATAATGAAGACTGTGTGTAGAGGTTCAGACTTAGAGTTACACACCTATAACTGGGTCTGACTGAGTGCACTGTAACACTGCGTGTGTGTGTGTGTGTGTGTGTGTGTGTGTGTGTGTGTGTGTGTGTGTGTCTCTGAGCAGGTGAAGCGGTGTAATGCAGCGTGTGTTAGCAGTGCGTGAGCTGCTGGGCGCGCTCATGCCTGGGCCCCGCCCACTGGAGGGGAAGTCGTTTTACCTGGATGAGGTGAAGAGTCACCTTTGCGGCGTCCTCACCAAGTTCATCATCCGCCTCGGAGGGGTAAACATCACTTCCTGTGCTAATCAGGGCTGCGACAAGATACAATATCAAACGATATGATACAGCATATGATGTGATATGAGGCAATACGACATACGATACGATATTTTGTAATATGATACACTACAGTACGATACGATGTAATACGACGCGTAAGGGATAAGCCACGGCTGGGTGTGTGTCACATGATTTTAATGCACGGATGAATCTTCATGAGTGAATGAGCTGCGTCTTTGCCGCGTCTCCACTGATAATGAAGGTGTGAGTGTGACCACTGTATGCAGCTGTAACTGTATGTTACCATGGTTACGATTTGTTTATAGGCAGCGCGTTAATTTAGAACGGCGTTTAAACCGCCTGGAGCTACCTGTGTATAGTTCCTCTCCATATCTCAAGAACATCTTTATTTGAACTTCTTTTGCGCAGAAAGTGGAGAGTTTCCTCTATAAGGACGTGAACGTCGTCATCACGGGAAACCGGGACGCCCTGAGCGACGCCGTGGCCCCATCGGGAAAGGTCAAAGGTCATGATTCTCCCTCTGAGCAGAGAGAGAGCGGGACCGATGCGGCTCAGCGGCCGGGAACCCCGAGAGCACCGGTGAGCATGGGTTTACTCTCACTGACGCTTTAAACCGTTCCCACGAACGATTCAGATGAACCGTTTGGGTCAGATAACGAATCAGTTGTTCAGAATGACTCGTGATGAATCACTTCGTACCAAATGATTCATCGGTTACTGAAACGGCGTGGTTTTTTGCGCAGGTGTGCGGCAGCCGAGGAAAAGCCCTGTTGGAGAAAGCCATCCGCAATAACGTACGCAGATGTTTATTTTAAACGTTAATTAATACTGTGTGTGTGCATGTGTAAAGTGTCACTAATAAACACTGGTGTGTGTCGTGGTGTGGTGTGTGATGGTTTCAGGAGCAGTCTCGGGGTGGCGTGCTGTCCAGCGCCGCTCGCTACTGGGGGGTGAAGATCGTGTCTGTGCACCGTATCCTTTTATCACCTCACATTTATAATAAATAAACAAATACATCAATAACAGTTATTAGCTTCTATTCGTTCTTTCATTTATTTAACACTAAATATTCGTTTGTGTATTTTAAACATTAACAAATATTATTTATTTAATATTATACATTTAAACCAAATTTATACATATATTCAAAATATTAAATATTGTATATTTATAGTTATTTTATTTCTTTAAATGATGAATATCAACAGTCCTGTAGTTTAATTTAGTATGTGTGTGTGTGTGTGTGTGTGTGTGTTGCGGCGTCTGTTGCAGTGTGTTTATAGTGACAGTAGGTGGAGCTGTTTGCACTTCTGATATGAAACACACACACACACACACACACACACACACACACACACACAGGCCTGCCTCAAAGGTATACACCACACACACACACACACACACACACACACACTCACTCACTCACTCTCTCTGTGCTGTGTATGATATTTCTCTTTAACTGAGTTACTCACTCAGAGTTTATGAAGGTTGTAGAGGAGCTGAGCTCACACCGCTCCACTCACACACACCGCAGGAGAGAGGTACCTCTCGCACACGCACACACACACACACACACTTGTTTATTTATTTATAAAATTTTATTTTACTTTAAGAATTGTCTTTATAAATTTCAAAATAAATTAAAATTATTTCCTTGTTTAATTCTCTTCATTTAATCGTTTGTTTTTTAAATATTTTTTTAATCTAGTTCTTAGAGTCTTAGTTCCTTGTCTTAGAGTCTTAGTTCCTTGTCTTAGAGTCTTAGTTCCTTGTCTTAGAGTCTTAGTTCCTTGTTTTCATTCCTTCATTTTGAAATGTTCCATAACTGTGTGTGTGTGTGTGTGTGTTATAAAGGAGAAGAATTCAAGTGAGTGCTCGAGTGTGCGTGTCATCAAAGGTACTGAATTTCTTCTTCTTCTTCTTCTTCTTCTTCTTCTTATTATTATTATCGTCTGTGTGTGAGTGTGCAGTATAATACATTTGTGTGTGTGTGTGTGTGTGTGTGTGTATGTGTGTGTGTGTGTGTGTGTGAATATTACCCATGATGCAGCTGGCAGTCTGAAGGTGGACTTTGTGAAGGTGGAGGACTCGAGCAGGTGAGCGCTCGCTCCGCTAACACACCGCCTCTCCTGTGAAGAGAGAAACACACACTGCACAAGCGTATAATAATGTGTTAAAGCATGCGAGAGTCAGAATTATTGGCACCCTTCAGCAGAATGGGTTTAGCACAAAGACAAGAAAAACATTTAAACACAGCTTTCAGTTTTCAAACTTCCTGTTACAGAAACAGCGTAAGAATTAGCAAACTGCTCTGCAGCGCTAAAGCGTGTTTAAACTGCACTTTGGGTCTTTGTCCTGTTTCTGTGTGGAATAATCATGAGGCTGCACACGAAAGTCTTCTCCATCGCCACAGATCAGACGAAATGACTTCTCAACGCAAAAGGTACCGATGGACAAAGACGTAGAAGCAGCTCAAATTAATACTGAACACAATAAGAGTCGGAATAACAGTTAGAGTCAGAATAACAATTCGAGTCGGAATGCCAACTAGAGTCGGAATAACAATTAGAGTCGGAATAATCGAGTCGGAATGCCAATTAGAGCCAGAATGCCAATTAGAGTCGGAATAATCGAGTCGGAATGCCAATTAGAGTCGGAATAATCGAGTCGGAATGCCAATTAGTCGGAATAATCGAGTTGGAATGCCAATTAGAGTCGGAATAATCGAGTCGGAATGCCAATTAGAGTCGGAATAATCGAGTCGGAATGCCAATTAGAGCCAGAATAACAATTAGAGTCGGAATAATCGAGTCGGAATGCCAATTAGAGTCAGAATAAGAGTCTGAATAACAATTAGCCAAAATAAGAGTCAGAATTGCTGGCCTTCACCAGATATCAGCTGTAGGGGTTGCCAATAATTTCGAGGCAGTATTTGAGTCGGGTTTAATAGAAGTGTTTAAGATCAAAATGACTCACTGAATTTTTTTTAATTAATATTCACTGATATTTTACTAACTTTAACAAAGCATGCTAATATTAAAATAATAAAATCCAGCACATAGACGGTACAGATAGCTGACGAGTGAGTGAGAGAGTGTGTGCGTGTGTGTGTGTGTGTGTGAGTGTGTGTCTCTGTGGGCGGAGCCTCTGGGTGTGCATCTGTCTTATTTCTCGGTTTTTGTGAGTGTGGGGGAAAAGGCCGTGGGCTTCAGAGTGTTTGGGTTTGGGAATAAAGGTGCACCGTTCTGGGGTTTAATCCTGCTTCAGCTCACAAGGGTCACATTTCACTTAACCGAATAGCACTAAAGCTCCATTAGCTCCATTAGCTAAGTTAGCTGAGTGCCACGGTGAGGACGAACCCCCACATGAGGCCTTTCAGGGTAAATGGGTATCTGTTTCACCCCCTGCAGCGTTGAAAGAAGCTCCTCTTCACCGTTATTAGCTAATGAAGTGTTATTGTGTAAGAAGATGTGTTTATTTCACACACACAGGGATTCGAGTTCAACTTTCATATCATCATAATAACTGCTCTTGTATCATGATTGGTCATAAAGTGTTGATTAATTCTCTGTAACAGCAGCTCTGACAGTAGCTCAGGTTCGTTCTAATACGTTATTGTTTCTATAGTAACGGCTCGTTCCCAGGGACGTGTACACGTGTACGTGTGCTCCGCGGATGATAAACGGATTTTAAAAAATAATCATCGATATTTTGTGAGATGGTGTTTATGGAAGGAGTCTCCAGTGTCAGAGGTAAAGCTGTAACGTTAAGTTTTTTCTTTTCAAGAGAATACAGAGAGGCTGGTGAGGGAAGGACTGTTTATAGCTGCTATAACGTAAGTGACAACAGTGGCAAATCACTGGCAAATCGCTGTGGTATAAGAGGAATAAAACACTCCATGATGTGCTGCTTCATCACACCACCCTGGCATTGATTGTGTTCCAACAACAGCATGACACGGAGTGTGTTGTTCCTTGTGTGTGTTATTTATTACACTTTGAGAATTCAGCTTTGTTGTACATCTTCACTCCTGGTGTGTTGTCTTACTCGCACCAGCTCGGGTTATTAATCACGGTCAACGTTGACTAACAACGCACTTCTAGCTAGCAAGTTACGTGTTTTGCGGTATGTTAGCTTGTTGGCAACCGTTAACTTGTCGGAAGAGTTTAGTCCGCCATCTTTTTCCACACTTTTCTATAAAGGTTTTCTTCTGTGAGTAAGTACACGTGATCCTTTTTCAAATTTTGTTTTTGTGTGTGTTTTACTAACAGGAAGTACAGACCTCTGCACGGCCAGTCTCTGCATTTCCCCATGCTGAGCTACACGAGAAGATCCAGCCCTTTTGAGAATCCTGCCACGGTGCAGCCTGGAGAGACGAAAGAGGACGAGCTCAGTAAAGATAAGTTCAGGTAAATATTTATATGGAAATAAAACACAACATTGAAATTCCTCATTCTTCTTCAGTGGAGTTCAGACTCCACTCGTGTGGTTTTGTAGAGATTTCAGTGAGCGCTGCAGTGTGGATCTTATACCGCAGCAGTTTGCCAACGATTATAATTTTAGGCTTTTTCTAGTTTTATGGTTACGTTTAATGCCTGAGAACATCCAGGAAAAAAAAAAACGTTAGTTCCTGATGTCACTTACGCTATAAACAGTCCCTCTCTTTTTTTTTTTTTTTTTCCTCTCTCTCTCTATAAGTTAAATAAACTCTTCTGTCGTGAAAATATCGGAAAACTCGTAAACAGTGTTTCCTTAATTGTACATCACAGTAATTTGTTTATTTTGCTTTCTTTAGTCACAGAAAAAGCGAAGAGCCGATCAGTAGTCATGATAAACCAGCGGCAACTCCTTCCCCTAAAATGCCTCACAAAAAGAAGAGCTTGGGCTACTGCGAGTGCTGCCAGATAAAGTACAAAGATCAGGACGAGGTGAGAGATTGTTACGCCGTCTACGAGTCGTGTAAATAACCTAAAGAAAGCGTTAAGCGATGATGTGTAGCTTCTTAACATCATGTATATGAGTTTCAGTTTAATCAGTCCGTGTTTTGTGTGGGGTTTTTGTCTAATAGCACTTGCAGTCGGATGTTCATCGGCACTTTGTGGAGAACGTTAATAACTACGCCGTGGTGGATCAGCTAGTGGCTTCCATGGATGCCGTTTTCTCGGGATGTAAAGATCCACAGGAAGATGCGCTAATGAAGAGGTGAGCCGAGCTTTTTTTTTTTCGACGCTTGTACTTCAGTTCGGTCGCACAGGTTTCTCAACCGTTTTTCTTTCCTCAGGTTGTCAAGCTGCTCTGTAGCTCCTTCCTCCGAAATGGTGCAACAGCGTAAAAGTGAAATAGAAACGTGTCGGACAAATCAAGAGACCTTTGCAGAACCTGCAAGCAATGTGGATGTCCAACAAGAACGTGTTTGTGACTCCCGAGTTCTCCCTCAGGAGCCTCGGGAACCTACTGTAGATGCTCCTCCTTACACTTCCTTGGAAACCAAGTTTGTGGATGAAAAACTAAACTCGACAGCAAACTCTGAAACCTGTGTTCCCAGTCCTCGCCCACAGGACGATGTTATTTTGGACAGTAAACATCTAGAGTGCTCTCCACCTTCTCCAGGAGCGGGGTCAGATGGTCATAAACCCAATACTCTACAGGAGCTTGGAGAAATCTGTCCGAGACCTTTCCCTAGCCTAGAAACATCAGTAAAAGAGGACAGAGGTTCATCAACTTGTTTAAAAAGTCCCAAGCATCATCAAGAAGATCCCATGAATGATTTACCTTCATGTGCACGGTTAATGGGAAGGGAACAGAATTCCTTTGTAGATGCCACCACTGGGTCTCCATCGTTTCATTCCCTGCCATTTCGGTCATTGACCACGAAAATTTCAGATGGCGTGAACCCCAGGAAGCGCAGCAGATCCTTTATTCTCAGCCCAAAGACTTCAAAGATGAGGAGGACTAATCTGTGGTCCGATCCAACCAATCAGAACAGTGATATCAACATCAGATTCGATCATGTACAGCAGAACGTGATGAGTGGACGCACAGAGGCTAATGACATTACTGAACAGAAGCTTGAAACTGCAGAGCAGGATCCTTTACCAAACGTTTCCCTCACCAACGTGGCAACTCCAGAGGATTGTTTGTCTTTCTTGAGTGATCATCAGGATGAACCGGTCTCTCAAACATACCCGAGCAACGAAGCTCGTGATGTCTCATCAGAACTCAGTCCTCCTCAGCTGTACCCTTTCTTCCACGATGACATCTACCAAAATCAACCGCCATTCCTTGACCCTCCTAAACTTGCTCCTAGTGTTTCCTTTCCTTCTACATGTAAGACCTCCAGCGCTTCTCTCCTGTCTCAGTCCTTTTCGTCTGTCTGCATCGAGCCTGCGCTCGTCCCGGACACGTTTTCCCCCGCTTCTTCCGAATCGGATTGGGATTCCGGCCTCCTGTCGCGGTTAGCACCGCCGCTTCACCTCCAGCCCAAAGGGGGACACTGTGAGCTGGACTTAGGGCTGCTTCTGCAAAGTTCCTGCGCCGGGATGCAGGACGGAAGCTACGCATCGCGACTGTGTTCCGTGTTGCAGCCCACCGCTTCTTCATCGCACGCTGGTTTTGGAGATGCGAATACCGTGTACCGACCGATCGAGACGATGGACAGGCGGATAATTCAGAGTCTGGGAGTGTAGTAGCAGGACCGAGACTGAACAAACATGTCGATTTCATGCTAGCTCAGTTGAAACTTAAAAGGCTGAGTGCATTTGGCTAGCGTGGTGTTTTCCCGCTTAGCAGCACTGTGGAGTGAAAGGGATGAACACAATTCCGACTTCTCATTCTGGATATAGAAGTGTTATCTGAGCTTGTAACATGAGTTGATGCTAATCTAGTACCAATAATGCAACATTTGTTTCGGTGTGCTTTAAGATCTTTCGCATGTGAGATGTAAGATCCGCTTTCCATTAGCTAACCTCATCACCAAAGTGACTGGACTGGGAAAACCTTCTGTAAAACGCAGTAACAATCCAAATCCCAAGCAGTTTTCTGCTAGCGAAATTGCAGAGCAGCAGCACTTAGCACACGTTAAACTCTCCAGGTGACGGAACATGGCTAGGCTCGCTACGTTCTTTCGCTAGGTTCACGCTCTGCTTCATAAACAGCCACCAAACCAAAGGAGTAGGTGTTGTACTCCGTCTAGTTCTAGGTAGGTTTGATTCACATGGTGTTAGCCAGTCAAGTGTAGTGATCTCCTCAAAGCATTTATACTCGAGAGCATTCTCATGCTAGCTAGTGCACATAAAGGAATAAGCTAATCTGAAATCGTTAGCATAAACTATAGTACCAGATGATTCAGGATTACGCTCTCCAGGCCTTCTTAACCTTTTGGCCAGCATAAAGAAGCTTTTTGTTCTCGTCTTTTCATGAGCAGCGCCCGAGAGCGAGCGCTCGCGTTGCGTGTTTAATGGAGCGCCGCTGCAGGGGGCGAAGGTCAATTAGTTAAAGTGCCGCGCCTGGACGCGTTCCCGCTGATACGGCAGGGGATAAAGTGTCGAGTCAGCGCTGCGCTCCGGGACAGGCCGACTTCTCATAATAGAGGCTGAAATGAACGGATGAACTTGTCGTTTATGTAAGTGTCCTGAAGGCAAGAGAGTGGAATGGACATTTCAGGCGATTGATTAACAAGTCAGCGTGAAAGAACAAGATTTTTTTTTTTCTGGAACGTTTATGAGGAGCGTTGAGGTTCTACACAGACGCGCTTTTAAAAATACATTTTGCTATCAATCAGAAATTATTCGAGTGATGCTCGTGAATGAGACGTGTGTAAATCCCAAAGGGTTTGGAAACGCTGGAGCTAGTGTTGGAAAGTTACACAAACACTGTCGTGTGTGTGTGTGTGTGTGTGNGCCAAATCTTGTTGAATATTTTATGAACTTAAAAGTGAAATGTTCCCTTTTATCCCAGTGAAGTCATGCGAGTGAACGTCCACGTTCTCTCTCTCCGACGCAATCCATAATGAACGAGCCGAAAAACTCCTCACGTGTCGGAACACGTCCATCATGCTTCTGCAGTTTTATTCAGAATTTGTAGGATTTTTATTTTCAGCTGTTTTTATTTTTTAAACTTTTTTTTTTCTTCCCTCAGCTGTTTTTATTAGTTTAATTAGAATTTTATTTCTTTCTGTCTGGGAATCTTTTATGATGTTTATTAAAACCTATGTGACAAAACGTGGGTTGCTTTTATGAATTAAAAGGAAAAAAAAATTCTCTCTAAAAGAGTGTGTAGCGTGACTCATCACTCCCTCGGCTGCTATTTCCATCACTCCATCGAGACGTGTGTGTGTGTGTGTGTGTGTGTGTGTGTGTGTGTGTGTGTGAGAGAGAGAGAGACATATTACAGTAAGAAAAACACAAAAAAAAATCGATTTAAGTTTAGACTCTTTGACTGTAACCTTCCCCAAAGGAAATGATCCTCGAAATGAAGCACTCTGTTATATGGTTCTTCGTAAAAGTACCCTTAAGACTTCCACTTAAATTCCCAGTGAAATGTCTCGAAAGTCATGATTCAACAGCCAATGGTGTTTGAGATACCCCATGCCCCGCCCCTGCACTCAACACTCCTCTTACACTCTCACTAGCTCCGCCCCCTTCCTCATGATTAAACTCCACCCATTTATTCTCTGATGGAAAAGGGAATAGTGTGCGGACAAATCCATTCCGAAAACACGAACCATGTTTACTGCTAACGAGCTGCTACTGTAGACCGAGACACGCCCCCGAGGGGGCGGGGCATATACACAGAGCATTTAAAATGGATGAACATAAAGTTTTGACTGTAAATGAATCATTAAAGTTTTGTGATCATTTTCTTGTGTGATGAACTATATAATCAAAATAGGAATATCTGCAAAAACTATTTTTTTCCTAGATATACTTCGATTGGTCTCTATAACGCTAAGGAACAGGTACTCAAAGCTCAGAAACACCGAAAAACACAGATTTTGATTTCAGGGACACTTTAAAAATGTAGAATTCTGACGAGGAGAGCCAATAATTCTGGAATGTAATTGTCCAAATAGTTTTGAGTAATAAATGGACTTACAAATTCATGAATATGCAAATAAGAAACTCCTCCTAACCCTACTCTGGTCCCGCCCCTATCCTGGTGTTGCATGGCCTAAATTTGCATACTGGACCGTGATTGGCTGTTACGTTTTATGATGCAGTAACACGTGAGTTTCACTGCGACGCAATGCGAATAAACACTGCATACTTTTCTTAATCTGATCATGGCTTCGGCGAGGGAGCGGAGCGGTAATTCCGCCCTGACTGTATTAACTCCGCCCCGACCGTGGTAACTCCTCCCTGACCGCGGTAACTCCGCCCTGACTGCGGTAACTCCGCCCTGACCGTGTTAACTCTGCCCTGACCGCGGTAACTCCTCCCTGACCGCGGTAACTCCGCCCTGACCGTGTTAACTCCGCCCTGACCGTGGTAACTCCGCCCTGACCGCGGTAACTCCGCCCTGACCGTGTTAACTCTGCCCTGAGCGGAGGGCACTAAGCATCAATCTGCCCTTGTTAGGTTCCCTCAGAAGGGCAATTACAGCTCAGTGGTGTAAATTCTTTCACTTTGATCAGTCCAAA
>CM074956.1:809387-821427 GCA_037577455.1 Pangasius macronema
TTTTTTCATTTTGCTTCTTTTCTCTTACTTCCACTTCTCCCTTTTTCCTTCTCCCCTTTCTCTTTCATTCTTTTCTTTAGTCTCTTACTTTTTGTTCCTCCATCTCTTTCCATCCTTTTCCCTTCTTAAAACCTACTTTCCGTTTTCTCTTCTTCTCTTTTGTCCCTTTTCTTCTCATCCCTTTCTTATGCATGAAATGTATCTTCAGCTCCTCCTGTACCATGAATATCAAAGTTCCCTCAGTGAACGTGGCGTATCCACGTATCAAACTCTCACTCCAATGCTCTGTACCTCACGTTCTGCACCAGCGTTACTTAGCCACACCCATCTCCACCTCCATCTCTGTCTTCATCTCTACCTCCATCTCCACCTCCATCTCTGCCTCCACTTCTACTTCTATCACTACCTTTATCTCCATCTTATCTCCACCTCTGTCTCCATCTCTATCTCATCTTTATCACTGTTTCCCCTTCTATCTCCACCTCTATCTCTATCTCATCTCTACCTCCATCTCCACCTCCATCTCTGCCTCCACTTCTACTTCTATCACTACCTCTATCTCCACTTCCACCTCCATTTCTACATCCATCTCCAACTCTATCTCCACCTCTATCTCCGTCTCCCCCTCTATCTCCATCTCCATTTCTATCTCCACCTCTATCTCCATCTTATCTCTATCTCCACCTTCGCCTCTCCATCTCCGAGCTCATGGAATCAGCTTAACTTGCAGGTCATGTGGCAACACGATTTACTGCAGTGTGTGTGGAGATTGCTGAGGTCAAGAAAGTTAGCTGTGTGTGCGCACGTGTGTAGGGAGGTTGTTGAGGTCAGAGCAATCACACTGTGTGTGTGTGTGTGTGTGTGTGTGTGTGTGTGTGTGTGTGTGTGTGAGAGAGAGAGAGAGAGTGAGTGTGTGTATGTGTGTGTGAGAGAGATGATGTTACCTGCAGAGACTAAGTGACGCCACTGGTGTTGGTGCCCTTCACTGTGTCCTCCTTCCGTCCCTCTCAGTGTGTGTGTGTGTGTGTGTGTGTGTGTGTGTGTGTGTGTGTAGTGCTGAAATGACGTTTCACTATTAACGCATACTGCTGTGCTATAATCAACTGAAGCACACACACACACACACACATATTACTTTCTTTCCCTCACTGTGAATTTTTACATTTTATTTTTATAAACCCAGCTTTACTGTTCCTGCATGTTGGTGTGATTTAAAGTCACCTCCACCTCAGTGTGGTTCTTCAGGCAGTGGAGATCCCTCACTCTGGGTCCAACAGTTTCTGAGCGAGGTGGTCTCTGTTTCAGGCTCCGTCTCCTACTGAGACTCGACTCGCTGCAGGAAGTGACTCGAACACGAGCTCTGAGCCGAAGAACAGAGCTGGACTGAGATCTCCGTGTTCTCAGCATTCTCCATGTTCTCCGTGTTCTCCGTGTTCTCTGTGTTCTCAGCGTTCTCCGTGTTCTCAGCGTTCTCTGTTTTCTGTGTTCTGTGTTCTCCATGTTCTCAGCATCTTCCATATTATCAGCGTTCTCTGTGTTGTCTGTGTTCTCAGTGTTCTCAGCGTTCCATGTTCTCCATGTTCTCAGTGTTCTCCATGTTCAAAGCGTTCTCCATGTTCAAAGCATTCTCCGTGTTCTCCATGTTCAAAGCATTCTCCGTGTTCTCCATGTTCAAAGTGTTCTCCGTGTTTAAAGCATTCTCAGCGTTCTCCGTGTTCCGTCTTCTTTGTGCTCTCAGTGTTCTCCATGTTCTCAGCGTTCTCTGTGTTCTCCATGTTCAAAGCGTTCTCCGTGTTCAAAGCATTCTCCGTGTTCTCCATGTTCAAAGCGTTCTCCGTGTTCTCCATGTTCAAAGCGTTCTCCGTGTTCTCCATGTTCAAAGCATTCTCCGTTTTCAAAGCTTTCTCAGTGTTCTCTGTGTTCTCCATGTTCTCAGCGTTCTCCGTGTTCTGTGTTCTCCGTGTTCTCCATGTTCTCAGCATTCTCTGTGCTCTCCATGTTCTCAGCATTCTCCGTGTTTTGTGTTCTCCGTGTTCTCTGTGTTCTTAGCATTCTCTGTGTTCTGCATGTTCTCAGCATTCTCAGTGTTCTCAGCATTCTGTGTTCTCCCTGTTCAAAGCCTTCTCTGTGTTCCATGTTCTCTGTGTTCTCCATGCTCAGCTGATTCTTGTGATTTCTGCTCTCACTTGCTGAAGGCTTGTTTGACGTTTTCCATCACCGTATTCCAGACCGGTGACAGTTCAAGTCCTGTACTCACCCCAGACGATGTTCAATGAAGTGCAGTGAGAAAACAATCCAAACCAAACAGAAAACGAATCAGAAGAATCAGTTTGGTTCTGATTCACTCTACACAAACGGACTAATAGGTGTGAAAGCCCCATTAGATCATGAAGCTTGTGATCAGTTATGTGTAAAAACGTATCAGGAGCTCAGAGAGACTAGAGGACATTGAGTATCTGATCATCAGCGCACACACACACACACACACACACACACACACACACACACACACACTGCAGTGTGTGTGACATCTCCATTAGCTAAGCGTGGTACCTCAGCGCTCTCTCAGGGTTCCTGCTCTGTCTGCAACGGGTGTGGCTTGGCTTACGCAGCTTCAGACCGAGCGTCTCCATCAGTCAGGGCCCAGTCTCTCAGCCCCTGGTTGCCATGGTTACAGAACCATCCTGTGGAGGCTGTAGTGTTCTGTAGCACAGTGTTGCATCTCTGCGTCTCAGGATTTTGGCTAGTCAGCCTGCTAGCAAACACATATTCAGAGTTTATTCTCCAAAGCAGAAGATCTCACGCTGACTCCAACCCTGCGTTCACACTAGCAACAAACGGAGGAAACGTAAACATCTGTCAGCTCATAAAGTATGAAAAAGTGTTCTGATTATGATTATGGTTTGTGTGTGTGTGTGTGTGTGTGTGTGTGTGTGTGTTTGCAGTGATCTCTTGTCTTCAGACTACTGGGAGCGACATTTCGATGAAGACAGAACACCATTTCATAATCAGGTATGAAGAAACTGTGTGTGTGTGTGTGTGTGTGTGTGTGTGTGTGTGTGTGTGTGTGTGTGTGTGTGTGTGTGTTTTGAGTTTGAGGTCCAATATGTAAGAAATAAAACATGCTAATGGAACAGAGTAAGTCACGTAGTAAATTGTGTGTTATTGTGTGTGTGTGTGTGTGTGTGTGTGAGGGAGTACCCATAATGCACTGGGAGCAAGTGTAAAGTTATTGGGAACCTAGAGCTAGAGGTCATGTGTGTTTTCCTCTGTATAGCTTAGTGTGGGCTAACCACTAACTAGCTCTTACACACACACACACTCACACACACACACTCACAGCCAGAAATATTCCAGCATGTGCTCTGAAGAGATCTGACTTTTAGCCGTTGCTGTTTTTGCTTTGCTTGTATTTATCTCGTCTCTGTTCACTTTATGTAATATGTAATAATTCAATGACAGACATCTCGAGTAACCAAGGTAACGCTCTCTTCCTCATTAATATTCATCACGATGAGTTTAGCACACAGCTACGGTGGGACGTGGTAGGTCAAACACCAGATGGACACACACACACACACACACACACACACACACACACACACACACACACACACTCTTTAACTCCTACACACTGCTGCTGTTTAGTGAAAATGTGGGAATAAGATAAAGAGAAGGAGAGAGATGTGGAGAAAGAGAAAAAGAAAGAGAGAGACAGACAGACAAGGGGCAGAGGGAGTGAGTGAAAATGAGAGAGAGAGAAAGAAACAAAGTAAGAGAAAGAACATGAATGAGAGAGAGAAATAAAGCGAGAGACAAAACAAGAGAAAGAGAGACAGTGAC
Source organism: Pangasius macronema (assembly GCA_037577455.1). Lineage (NCBI taxonomy): Eukaryota > Metazoa > Chordata > Actinopteri > Siluriformes > Pangasiidae > Pangasius > Pangasius macronema. Next base: position 813,231 of record CM074956.1, read on the forward strand.
AGATAGAGAAAGTCTCTCTCTCTCTCTCTCTCTCTCTCTCTCTCTCTCTCTCTCTCTCACTATATCCTTTCTTTCTCTGTTATTCTCACTCACACACACACACACACACACACACACACACACACACACACACACACTCTGTCTCTAATGGGAACACCCAGAATCTGCACTTATAAAATCCCTCATGCCGGTGTAGCAAAGCACTCTGGGAAAACCACTCACTCCTCCCACCTTGCACATCCACACAGCCAATCAGAGTGCTGTTGCCGTGACGACTGGCAACAGGCAGTTTTCCCTCCGTTTACACCGAGACACTATAGAAAGACATATAGAGAGAGCGGGAGAGAGAGACAGACAGATGCAGATGGAGAGATGGAGAGAGTGGCGAGGAGGAGAAAGTGTTAAGAACAGAGAGAAAAATTATGCTGCATGTTGTCACACACACACACACACACACACACACACACACACACACAGTTTCATGACACAAATGGCTACTGTGTGTGTGTGTGTGTGTGTGTGTGTGTCCATCTGGTGTTTGACCTACCACGTCCCACTGTAGTTGTGTGTGTTATGTGTATTAAACTGAATATTAATGAGGGAGAGAACATTGTCAGTTACCATGGTTACCCAAGCAACAGGACTGGAGGAGAGTTGAGGGTGTATAATTTTACAGCGTTATCACTGGTTAGCATTCGCTGACACATGAATTTATTTATTTATTTTTTTAACACACGCACACACACACACACACACACAGACAGGTGTGACGTCAGACAGGTGTGAGGTCAGACAGTATGGCATGCCCCTGCAGGTCATGTTGCTCCGGGGTTTATCTTCGTGACACGGAAATTGTTTTGGAAAAGATGTTCCGCTGTTTCAAAAATGGAGGCTTCCACAAACAATATGACATAATTGTGAAGTAAATGAACATCATGTGATGGCTTTGCTTGCTGTCTCGTGTCACGGCGGCTGGGCGAACTTCAGAGACGAGCACTCTATACAACCAAGGTTGTGATTGGTGGTTACAAACAAGGCGTGGTCAAGTCACTTTGAGGATTGTCTAACTTCTTTCTGTAGTCATGGAAATGTTAACAGTGCCTCCTGCAGTACTAGAGCACTCATATGCGAAGACCAGTATGAACCCTCGAGAGTATGCAAGCTTGTGAGCTCGTGCAACCCTCGCAGATGGCGTCTCCACATGAAGTATACTGAGGGATGAACCTGACAGCTTTGGGGAATCTGTCCGTTCTCGTCACATTGAGTCAAATGAGAGGGTAACTCAGTCACGAAATCCACCACAGCCTGGGATTATGGACGTCCTGGCAGAGATAGAAGGTGGAGTTTCTATGCAGAGACAGTCTTTGGTGTCTTTCCTTGAGAACAAGAGGAAAGTAAATGGTGCACATTCCAGGCCATTCTACTGATAGGTCTTGGTCTCGCCTGGTTGACCAGGTGAAAGAAAGGAGTAAGGTTTGTAAGTAAGGTCTTGTTAGCAGGACAGCTTTCACATATAGGGCACTTCTGAAAGGCTGGACTCATCATCGGTGTCCCATTAGTGTCCCTTTAGTTCTTCTTTTCAGAATTAAAAATAGGGACCAATGGACTTGTTGGAGGTTTAACTGTATATACTCCGGATTCTTGTGATCTGTCTGGACCAGAACTATGGGACTGGCCTCCTCCAACCAGTGGTGCAACTCTTCAGTAGCCAAACTAATGCCAAGCAGTTCTCTTTTGATGAAAAATAAGTAGTTGGGTACATATTTGTGGGTTCTCCCTATCTTTGGGACTTCAAGGTTTTTAGTAGTGGGGCCACAGAGAGGATGAAAAAAGCTTTCTCAGCTTGTTTGTTCTACTTTAAGGAACAAGGACCCCCCTTTTGGAGACAGGTTACAACGAGACAAGGGAGTGGATATGCTACTAAATTTGCGAACCCCAGAAAACATTGCACCTTTTCACTGATTAGGGTGGGATATGGTCTGGACCTTTAGGGGTACCCAATGGCCCAATCCTAGGTATGGGGGCAGAGCAGTTTCCCTTTCTTTACTAAACACCTCCAACAGATTGTGATATTTAACTAGAATCTCAACTTAGGACTGAAGGGATCAAATCTACAGATTGGAAGGAATTGAGGTCTAATAATGCGGCACTTAAAACAGGAGTCAGACCAAAAGGCAGTGTCACGGTCATCCCAATTAACATGAGGGACCTAAATGACAGAACAGGAATGCAGGTGATTGTTTCTGATCCCACTGCACTTTCTTCAAGTGCCTGAACCTGCACAGTCTAGGATATTGTTGTGGTGGGGATGCTCAGTACTTTAACGAGGCAGGCATCGATTGGATTTACATATACTCCCAGATTGATCAGGGATGAATGTCCAGAATTTTCTTGGCAATTCATTCCAACAGACAACAGAAATTCAAAGACATCACATTAATGTGTTGAGGAAGATCCGCTTTCAAGAGATCCAATTGCACTTTCAAGTGTCAGTTCCTCTATGGGTTTTGGAGTCCTGCCATTCTCTGAGAAGGTGATCAGGAGGCTCACAGGATAGTCCAAGTTCCCTCTGGTATTGCTGCTGTCTCACTTCCTGGGAGAGATGGAGACCCTCCACCTGTATCTGTGCAGGAACCCTAATGGGTGATGGGTCACCTTTCTGTGGCCTTCCAGCAGTGCTCCTGAAAGTTATCCAGGCAGATGGCGAGATCACTGAAGGAGTGGAGAGTAGTCAATTCATTAGATTGGTGATTTAAGTCTGAACAAAAGGCTGACTGATTGTGATGCCTCAATTGGAGTTACTGTTTATCAAACTCAAATGTAGATGATTTTTTTTGCTTTTGAATACATAATCGAAACAGTGTAGTTGCTTTTGACATATGCGCTATGCTCATGAAAATAGAGCTCTGTATCTTTTGTGAACTGGCATTGCAATATCATTGGCTCCTGTGTAACNGTGTGTGTGTGTGTGTGTGTGTGTGTTACAGGGAGGAGAGCACTGTTATTATCACGGCACAGTAAGAGGAGCGAAAGGTTCCTGGGTCGCTCTCTCCACCTGCCATGGCCTCTGGTGAGCAAAACGATTTAAACTCACAGGTGATGCTAGTGACCTCGATTTCTTCCCTCCATGTTTTATACTTTTCTTTTCACTCGCATCTGCACCACGGCTCCACTGATATATCTCTGGACGGACAAAATATTAGGATATGGTGAGATTATTGGAAAACCACATTCATCATTTTTAAACACAGAGCACACTTGTTTAGTTAACACTGACTCCATGAGGAGGGTTATCACGGTCAGTCATGGTGGCAGATGTTCGCCTCACTGTTGACTTTTTCATACATTTTTTTTTCCCCATCGGATCAAATTCCTTGCTACAGTGGTTCTTATCCCTGTTGTGTCAAACCGCGTTTCCCCAAAAATGTAGGGTGGATTTGCAACCCCGTCTCTCCGGACTCGTCCTAAATCGCACAACAGCAATACAGCTGCACACTGCCACGCTTGTTAGATTTTTACCTTTGGCTCGGAGCGCTACCTTTCCTCACAGCTGCTCTCTCTCGTCTTATAATGACAGCGTGATAAATACTGACAGTATACGAGATTTAAAGGAAATCTTTATTTCTCAGAAATAAAGGAACAACAATTAGGAGTCTTTGCCATTTTACATATATACAGTGCAGCGATGCACAAAGATTTCAGAACACGTGTTCCTTTTAATTTTCACTGCCAGCTTGTGAGTTTTTAAACGTAGCATCTATACTATCTATATAGGTATGCTAACGTTAGAGTTTTCTGCACTTTCACATCCAGGGTTTGTTGCCAGAAAGCTCTATTTTTATCTCCTCTCCAGCCATAGTCCCAGTAGTGTCTAGTGAACTCCAGGCTCTTGTGTTTGTGCGTAGATGAAATAAAAGACTCTCTCCTGGTCATTATTTCTTTGACTTTTGTCTTATTTCATTTATGTGTTCTCTAATCTCCCCCTTGGTGATGGACGACTTGAACATGCTGAACTTTGCCGTCTGTCTCACGTCATATTTACACCCCAGTGAAACAGGAAGTCACAGAGGAGTTCCTAAACACTCCTCCATGAAGTGAAATATGAACGGCAACATACTTCCATAAGAATTTCTAGGGGTGCCAATAGTTTTAGAAATATTTTTAGAAATATATTTTGTTCTCTCTCTCTTTTTTTATAATTATTATAAATGTACTCCATTTAAAAGTTTGAGTGCTTTCATGATTTCAGTGTGTGATGAAGCTAATGAAAAACAAGGACATTGTTTGGTAACCTGTTTCCAAAGAAATCTTCAGCAAGAGTGCCAGTAATTTTGGAACTGACTCTCTCTCTCTCTCTCTCTCTGTGTGTGTGTGTGTGTGTGTGTGTGCGCAGGGGGATGTTCTCAGATGGCAACTTTTCTTACGGGATTGAACCCTTACCACACGTCGATGAGCAGGTCTGTGTGTGTGTCTACTGAAACGTTAATCCCTCCATCTTCTTGACCTCTGTCTCTCTCTGTCCGTCTGTGATGGATACAGAGCGTTACTCTATCCATCTCTATCATTGAGGCATGGAAATAAAAATGAAATCAGCTGATACACAATCCCATGGTGCGCAGCGTGAACGAGGGAGGGGGGGGGAGAGATGGAGAGAGAGAGAGGGAGATGGAGAGAGAGACTATTAGATTATCAGCACTGCAGAGTCGTCATGTCTGTACTTGAGAAGAGAGAGATGAGCATTTCTCCACACTGTAATACACACCCTGCTCCATCAGTGCGCTATGACCAGCCGATCAATACCACTTCCTCTATACCTCCCTCTCTCTATCCCTCTCTCTCTCTATCCCTCTTTCTCTCTTTTGCTCTCTCGCTCAGCCCTCCATTTCTCCTCCTACATTCCTTTTTACCCATCACCCCTCTTTCCTCCTTGCGTAGCACTTACTGGTCCATTTTCATAAAGTATTTAACATCACATTATTGCTCCCTCACTCCCTCCCTCTCTCTCTCTCTCTCTCTCTCTCTCCCCTCCACATTCGCATTTGTTCATCTCCCTCACTTTACCCATCATCCCCCTTTCCCCCTTTCCCACTTTCTGCAGCACTAAATGGTCCATTTTCATGAAGTATTTACTATCACTGTCATGTTGCCCCCCCTTTCTCCGTCTCTCTCTCTCTCTCTCTCTCTCTCTCTCTGTGTGTGAGTGGATGAATGATGAATAATATATCACAGTGTGGAGCAGCACTTAGTCAGAACTGCTCATCTGTGCTGAGGAGAACTTTCTCCAACCTGACCTCCTATACCTCCAACTAATCAGAGAAGGAAAGATGGATGGATGGAAAGGATGATGGATGAATTAATGGACGTATGGATGAAAGGAGAGATTGATGGATGGATTGTCTGATGAATAGATGGTGGGATGAAATAGAATATGGATGGATGGATGGATGGATGAAAAGGTAGATTGATTTGCCAAAAGTATGTGCACCCCTGACCATCACACTCCTATGTGGTTTCTCTCCAAACTGTTGCCACAAAGTCTGAAGCACACAGTTGTGTAGAATCAGTGTGTATCAATGTGTGTGTGTATCGGTGTGTGTGTGTGTGTGTGTGTGTGTGTGTGTATTAGTGTGTATCGGTAATGTAACTCAGTTAAGTCAGTTAAGTGTGTGTGTCTCTGTGTGTGTATATATATCAATGTGTGTGTCAGTGTTTTTGTGTGCAAAATCAACTCTTCACACTGTCTTATTGTAACAAATGAATTTTAATGTGTGTGTGTGTGTGTGTGTGTGTGTGTGTGTGTGTGTACACTTTCACAGGGACAAAACTCTCATGTTGTATACAGACTGCCTGACCTTCAGCTCAATGCACCACACTGCCCTGGTAAAGCACACACACACACACACACGCACACACACGCACACATTAAAATTCATGTTGAATATTGTGAAGTGGAACAACAGGATAATGCCATTAACACACACACACACACACACACACACACACACACACACACACACACACATAAACGCACATAAACACAAACTCTTAGTCTCTTTCTCTCTGCCTACATGTCCCTCTCTCTCTCTCTCTCTCTCTCTCTCTCTCTCTCTCTCTCTCTCTCTATCAGTGTGCAGTAATCTGTTCCTCTATTGATCGCCTGAAAGTGATGACTCTGTGTGTTTTTTTTTTTAATTCCTCTTTTTTTCTTCTTTCATCTCCTCAATCCCAGAATGCAATGCTACCAATGATCCAGACTCAGCTGTGGATGATGTCACACCTGTTTCTACTGAGAGCGATGGGCCCACTTTCACACACGGCCTGAAACGGGTCAAACGCCAGGTGTGTGTGTGTGTGTGTGTGTGTGTGTGTGTGTGTGTGTCTCTCTATCTCTCCTGTAGATCATTGTGTGTCTTTCTCTGTCTGTCTAATACTTTTCCTATCTGTCTCCCTTTCACACTTTATCTCTCTGTCTGCATCTGTCTGTGTCTGTCTTTCTTTCACTATCTCATTCTCTCTCTCTCTCTCTCTCTCTCTCTCTCTGTCTCTGTGTCTGTCTAATGCTATGTCTCTCTCTGTATCTTTCTTTTTGCCTCTGTCTCTCACACTGTTTCTGTCTCACTCTCACACTCCGTCTCCATCTGTGCCTCTCTCTGTCTGTCTGTATCTGTCTGTCTATCTCTCCGTCTAATGCACTCTCTTTCTGTCTCTCTCGCACTCTGCTTCTCTCTCTCTCTCTCTCTCTCTCTGTCACGCTATCTTTTTCTTTGTCATCCATCATTTCTTATCAATCTACAGAAATAAAAACACCCCAAATTCCATCTGGAATGTCTCTGCACTTTGAGCTGCTCATCTCTCACTCACTTTCTGCAAGCATTCTAGTCTCTGATGGTAAACCGTGATGCTGCCACCACCATGCTTCACTGCAGACCAGGTTATGAGCAGTGCCTGATTTCTTCTAGATGTAATGCTTGGGATTCAGGCAAAAAGTATCATCTTGGTTTCATCAGACCATAGAATCTTGTTCCTCCTGACTTTAGCGTACTTTAGATGCCTTTTGGCCAAACTCCCAGCAGTCTGTGGGGTTCCAGCTCTAGGAAGAATCTTGGCAGTTCTAAACTTCTTCCTTTTAAAAGTTCTCTATTTTAGATTTAAGCTGTTATGTGTTGAAATGAGGAAAGTGAGGACTTCCTGAATCCGATATCGCCACACAATGGATCTGGCCAGTTTCTGCAATTCACGCTTGTTTAATGTTTTTCAGCTCAGAAATGAACCCCACCCACCACAGGAACAGAGCTGTTTAACCCCACCCCTTTCTTTTTTTTGCTTAGATATTAAATATTCTCATGAGGTACATGAAGTATGAGCAGAGGGATTCGAGTTGTTTAGATGGAAGTAAAAGGTCAGGATCAGTAAGACGATCCACATCGACAAGAGAGACTATGTCAGTGATATCGGCTCCGAGCTTCTGTCCTTCCGCTCAGTGAAAATAGAAATGTACAAATTCTAAATTACAGTCACAGAGGAGAATGCAGTCTGTTGCTTATTTTATTCTGAAACCTATTGCTCACATCAAACAGCTGGGTTAGTGAGGGTTTGTACACAAAAATGCCTGGGCAGAATTTTAGTTTAACCCACCTGCAATATTGTAAACGCTGCAAGATCATTAAATATGATGGAGATACATGCAGAGAGTTATCAAGCAGTAAATCAGTAAAGGACAAGCTAATGCTAACTTCTGCTGATCATCAGAAACTCGTATTAGCTCACTAATGATCAAAGCTGGTCAGTTAGCTTGTACATTACTGAGTCTAACACCTGTTTGATTTTTAATTTTAATTTTAATAAATAAATAATTTAATAAATAAATTTTAATTTATTAATTTACGGTATTAAAGGCATGGTTTCCTGATGTAAAAGTGATATCGAACCACAGTATCACAGTCAGTTCCAAAATGCCAGGTCTGTTGTGGTCTGTTGCTGAATACAAAATTGTTCACAATCTGAGAGAACGCATAGAGGTTTAGCTAGCTAGCTAAATGCTTAGACTTAGTTGTTAGGTAACTTATATCTGGTGTGTGTGTGTGTGTGTGTGTGTTTTGTTACAGATCCGGAGGCCACCACGTACTGTTCAGACCGAGACCAAATATATTGAGCTGCTAGTGGTGAATGACTATGACTTGGTAAGAGAGTGTGTGTG
>CM074956.1:882951-893779 GCA_037577455.1 Pangasius macronema
CTAAGGTCAAGCAGCACAAGCAACGAGACACAACCCTGATCAGAGGCCAGTAGTAAGTAATTTACCACTTTAACCAGTGCTGTCTCTGTGCTATGATGGACACCGTCTCGCCCTAACAGGCCAGCCTTGCCCTTAAAGTTAGTCCAATTATCTATAAAGCCCACTTTGTTTTTGGGGCAACACCTGGACATCCAGCAGTTCAGCGACCATAACCTGCTGTAAGCTACATCGCCACACCCCATTGGGATGGAGCCAGAGCATATTACAGCATCGAACATTGCCTTCACTAATTTACACACCTCTACCATGTTACTCTTAGTAACCTCAGACTGACAAAGGTGTATATCATTAGCTCCTACATGAATAACTATCTTTGAAAACCTGTGCTTGCCTAAGACCCTAAGNTGCCCCTAAAGGCCTAGCTAATTTCACGTGCCGCAAGATAGAGTCACCTATAACCAGAGCTCTTTCAGGTTTCTCAGTGGGTGCTTCACTGAGGAGAGCAAACCTGTTAGACATGTGAAGTGGAAACGAGTGCTACTCGTGTGGGCGAGCCTTAGCGTTAGCAATTATGCCGCAGAGTCGTCACCCATTCGTCCCGCTGTGAGGGCTCTAATGCTGGAGTTGGGGGATTACTAACTCCGCCTAAGGCATCCAGACTTTCCCCTACAGCAACTACACTGCTCTCACTCTCACTAACCCTCTCTAGAGTCTGGATGCACACCTCTAATGCTGCAATCTTTTCCGTCAGAGAGATAACCAACATACATTTATCACAGAAAGCTATTACTAATGACAGAGGAAGAGTGACTAAACATCCGGCACTCAATACACTGAACAAGCTGAATGTTAGACATGCTGTTTAACGCACCTTATTCGGAGATTTGTTGATATTATTGTAGACGGTGTGGAGCTGGTGTGGATAGCCTCCGCTCGCTGTCTTAAACAAAATAGAAAAGCACACTTCGAGAAAAAAATGAAAAAAACTGTAGAAGAGAATGTGAAAAATACAACAGATGAAAACGGTAGTGTAAAATTATTGATTTAAAAAAAGAGAAACAGTATAGATAAGATGCCTACTCCCGGCAAAATAATTGGTATTACCTTGTGATTCTGGTAGATCCACAATAAAATCAACAGCCAGTTGGGACAGGGCCGTTGGGGTATGGCCAGAGGCAAGAGTTTTCCAGCGGGCAGCGTTTTGGGCACTTTATGTTGAGCACAAGTGGTGCAGAAGGCCACAATACATTGTACATCAGCCAACATGTTAGTCCACCAGTATTTCTCCCTCAGCAGGTGATAAGTGCATTGTGTCCCCAGATGGCCAGTGGTGACAGCAGTGTGAGCCCAGGAGATAACTCTGGTTCTAATGTGAAGACGTACAAAGCTTTTGTTGGTTGGACATATGGGTGGTACTTGCTCTCTGGGGGTGTTAGTGATCTCCTGATCCAGTTCCCAGTCAATGGAGGCCAAAACACAAGTTGGTGGGAGGATGAATTCCTCACTGTCTGTACGCGGTTCAGGTGCCTTTGTGTTCTTAGAACCTGGACAGTAGGACAGGGTGAAGTTAAAATGGGCAAAGAATAGGGATCAGCGAGCTTGTCAGGGGTTAAGGCTTTAAGCTGCATGGAGATATTCAAGATTCTTATGATCAGTGTATATGGTAAACGGGTGCATGTCCCCCTCAAGCCAGTGCCTCCATTCCTCCAGGGCTAGTTTTACAGCCAAGAGTTCACAGTTAACAGTATAATAATTATGTTCAGTTGGGGATTATTTCTTTGAATAGAAAGTGACAGGGTGTAGCTTGGGCTTCTTACCAAATCTCTGAGAGAATATAGCTCCCACACCGGTCTCTGATTCTTCGACCTCCACCATAGAAGGTTTGGAAGGGTCAGGATGTTTAAGGATAGGGTTTGAGGTGAAGGCCGTCTTTATCTGTTGCAGAGCTTGGTCTGCTTCTGGCTTCCATGCATGCATGTAATCCATGTATCCATTAATTATAAAATACTACTACTGACCTATAAAGCACTAAATGGTCTCACGCCACAGTACCTGAGTGAACTTTTGGTCTTTTATTATCTGCCATGCCTACTTAGATCAAAAGGTGCAGGCTATTTGTTGGTACCTCGAATAGTGCGTGGTACAGCTGGGGGTAGAGCTTTCTCTTACAAAGCCCCACAGTTATGGAACAGCCTTCCACTTACTGTTCAAGTCTAAGCTGAAAACATATTTGTTTAGTCAAGTCTTTTATGAATAGTTTTTTCTTAGGCACAGGGGCAGGTCTGGTGGGTTCACAGGCATAGAGTATTGTGGTGAACTGGGATGTTTGGATGCTGTCGCCCCCTCACTCTCACACGTTCACTCAGGTTTGTCGATGGTGGAGTGGCTAGCTGCCTTATGTCCCAGGGTGCCTTCATGTCTGCGTAAGCTTCTGGCTCTCCCTTTTAGTTTTGCTGTCACAGCTAGTCTTGCCAGAGTCCCTGCTTGCATTCTGCATGCAAAGTATATTGTCCTTAACCATTAGAGGACAAAATATTACCTAACAATCTCCCCCTCTCTCTCCATCTCTCGCTCTCCCTCACTCTCTGTTGAGCTACACATGCTACTTCTGTGATGTCAGTGATCCTAACCCCTTCTGCTCCTCCTTGCTGCCTGACCCATCCTGATGCCCTACTTCTGGTTGGAGTTCTCATCGGTTGAATTTGCTTGCTGCTGCTGGGGGTGAGCCCATATGAACAGCCTGAAGAACCACTTGGTTTGCTGGGGATATTGCCACCTGGGGGCTGTGGAGATGGCTTGGGGATCATATATGGGGAGCTGTACTGTAATGGCTTAGGACTGCGATTGCTGTAGTGGCTTTGGGGCTGTGGTTGCCATGAGCACCTTCGTACTCAGGACTCCATCAGTGAACAGTGGATAGATTTTAACCAACCAGACTTCTTGCAAAAACTGTGATGAATTTATTGGTTGCGCAATTGCATTATTTGTCCATATAGTACACAATAATAGAAGGGTTGCCACTGGCTTGCTCAGTAGGGATGAATTCAGTGATAAATTCACATATTTACAATATTTTTTTGTGAATCCATATATTTCTGTAAATCTGCTTTGTGACAATGTCCATTGTTAAAAGTGCTATACAAATAAAATTTTATTGAATTGAATACGCCTCAGAGTAATGTGGTGAGTGGATGGGCTATGGAGTTGAAGACCTGAATGAAACAACGCTAAAAAAATTGGCAAAGCTGAGGAATCACTGTAAGTCCTTGACAGTTCATAGTGTAGGCCAGTCAACGATTGCAGCCACTTTGACTTGGTCCATAGATATGCCATTGGGGCTAATGATGTAATCAAGGAACAAGATAGTGGTTAGAAGAAATTCGCACTTTTCACTCTTGACGATGAATATACCAGAATGTCGTCAATATAGGCTATGAAAAAATTTGCCCAACATGTTTCGCAGAACGTCATTTATGAGGCACTGGAATACAGAGGGGGTGCTAGAGAGCCCATGTGGCACAACACAGTATTCATAGTGGCCTGAGGTAGTGTTAAATGCAGTCTTCCATTCATCCCCCTCACGTATGCACACCAAGTTATACGTGCTCCGGAGATCCAATTTTGTGAAATATTGGGCTGAGCAAAGTACTTCCAAGGCTGCAGGGACCAAAGGAAGTGGTAGTGGTATTTAACTGTGCACTGGTTTATTCCTCTATAGCCAATGCAGGCTAGGAAATGTAGTAGGTTTAATGTACCCCTGTTGGAGAGCTTCCTGAATGTAATCCTCCATAGCTTTCTGGTCAGTCACAGAGAATGGGTAAACTCTGCGATGAGGTGTAATGGCTCCAGGGAGCAGCACAATGGCACAGTCATAGGGTTGGTGGGGTTGCAGACTGCTGGCTTTGGCCTTACTGAATACTTTGTTCAGGTCCTGGTATTCTAGAGGAATGATCAAGAAGGAAGGGCTCTCTGGGCTCTCAATGGAGGTAGAAGCTATGATGAGTTCAGTGTCTTGAAGACATTGGGTTTGACAATATGAAGACCAGCACGTTAATTGCTTATCTGACCAGGAGAGTTGAGGGTTATGTAGTGCCATCCAGGGAAGTCCCAGAATAATGGGGTGTTTGGCAGAAACAGTGATCAATGGGGAGATGACTGAATTCACTCACTTGAAGGAGAAGGGGCTTGATGCAGTGTGTGATCAGTCCCTCTGCAATGGGACTACCATTGATGGCTTGGATCTTCTTGAGTTGGAGTAGTGATTTGGTGGGGATCCTGAGTGTTGTAACAACACTTTCTGAGAAAATGCATGACAAGAGGAAGAGTGAGAAGAACTTACTGAATTTGAGCAGGTGCTGGAATTCCCACTAGTGGGTTTCCTGGTGGTTGCACAGAGTGGACACCGCCAGATACAATGATCTGCTTGGCCACAGTAAAAGCAGAGCTGCTCTCAGCATTGTCTCTCCTGTTCAGCCTCGCTTAGCTGTGCTCGCCCCAATTGCATGGGCTCCACAGGCATGTTGAAATGGGTGGGAGTCCCCTGCTGAATCAGAGAGGGACGATTCCAAAGCAGATGGTCCAGCCACATGGCCAGATCAATGAGGGAATCAAGGGTGAGTTGCTCGACAAGCCAGCTTCATTGAAATCTACAGCCCCTGCAAAATTAACGGCTACATTTAAGCTCCTGCGAAAAATGGCTCTGACTGCGGCATTGTTCCAGCCACTCCCTGCAGCAATGGTCCAGAACTGAAGTGCATACTCTGACAATCGACGAGCTCCAAGTGACGACTTGATACCATCTGAGTTTGTCTGCTGCATCCATTTTATAAGGTGAAGTATTCTGTCACAGAAAGATGGCTTGGACAGATACAAATGCAGTTAGTTCTCTTATTAGAAGAGAACGATAAAAAAAAAAACAGAAAACAGGCACAAAATCAACATAATTATCAGGCAGAGAAAAAAGGCTTGGTATTGTCACAAACACTAAGGGCTGGAACATATACTTCACAGTGAGTGAAAGTTCTGAAAGTCTTTAAATACTGTGAGTGAGTAATGAGATAATTGAGTCCAGGTGTCTGTGATCAGAAGGATGGTGATGGTGAATGTGGCAAACTGTGAGTCATCTGGGAAATGGAGTCCATGGCTTCCATGTTTCGAGGCCATGATGCACGACAGAAAGTGGAGTTTACTTACTGGGTTTACCTGACAGAAGGGAGTTTGTGAATGCTGTGTTCAAGGAGTGAACAAAGAACAAGGAGTGAATAATAGGGATCAGTGCATCTCTTGGACTTCTCCTTTACTCTTGCAAATCTCTTTAAGTTACTTGTCAGGTAGTTCCCTCTGGTGCTGAGTGGCAAGTCCAAAAGTGCTCAGGACGCTTAAGCAACTGGCAGTGCGACAGCACATGCTTCTGGGTTATGTCTTTGTTTATGTTGCCACGTGTGTCTTTGTTTTAATTCATGTCCTGTCTCCACCCATGTCTTGTCATTGGTTGCCTCTCTAATGTGTCTTGATCATTCACACTTGTTTTTGTTTACCCTTTGATTAGTTTGTATATTTATACCCCCAGTGTGTCTTTGTTTAGTGTTTTACTGCCTGACTTTACCAAGCCTTTTTTGTTCAGTGTGTATAGCTCTGGTTTTTGACTTCTTGCCTGTTTCTTGTGTTTGTTTTGCCTAGTTAGCTCTGTTTGTACATCAACTGACTCTCACCTGTTTTTGACTCTGCCTCTGCCACTCATTTTTTGATTTTTTGCCTGTCCTTTAATACAAGCTTTAACTGCAATTGCATCCATCTAACCTTCTATCCAACATCCTAACCTTCTATCCAACATCTACCCTTCTATCTGTTTCACCTTCATTCAGATTTGCTTCTCCCTCAGGTACATCAGGCTTGATGGAATTCTCTGTAACTTTTTCAGATGGGACATTGGGTAAATCATCTACAATCCAAGGTGATACTGTCTCAGACTCTTTCCCCAGACACTTTCTGTCTGGTACACATTATCTTCTGAACTTCAGGTAAGTCTCTTTCCTCCTGAACATACTCTCTTTCAGGTTCTTCAGTCTCCAGTGAGGATTCAATCCCAGGTAAGTTTTCCCTTCCAGGTAAGGAATCCATCTCTGCAGGTTTTCCGCACTAACATCATCAGGACAAGAGCTGTAAGCTGGAACAGCTTTCTTCAACAGGTTCTTGGTAAACACCACCTTTTGCAATCAATTTGAAACCACCATGCGTTCTCTCTGTCTCTCTTGCTCTCATACCCATGACAGCACATTTTCTCTCTTCTTAAAAGAGCCATACCCTATTTTTACTATTTATGGTTAAGCCAATTATGTTAGTAGTTTATTTGAACTCTTAACACAATCTACTAAGCATCTCTTTTTTTTGTGATGAAAAGTACATTTACTTTTTTTTTTAAATTTTGGATGATGGTAACTTTCACCTGGTTTACCCAGTAATCCTGAAAACGTTCCATACTGGGGCTATAGAAAGTTTACTGACTCAGTTCATCTCAGTCTGGTACAGAATTTGCTCAATCCAGGACCACAAAACCCTGTAGAGAGTGGTGAAATAAGCTGAGCACATCGCTGGGTCTGCTCTCCCCTCTCTACAGCATATCTACAGGATATATTTAACAAACCGGACTTCTCGTGAAAACTTTGATGAATTTACTGGGTGCAGAATTGCACTATTTGTCCAAATAGTACACAGTTATAGACAGGATTTATTTATAATTGCACCCAGATGAGGATGGGTCCTCTCAAGTTTTCTTCCTCATATCTTCTCAGGGAGTTTTTCCCTTGCCACCATCGCTTCTGGCTTGCTCATTAGGGATAAATTCACATAGGGATAAATTCACATATTTACAATTTATTTTAGTTTAAGTTAATTTCAATCTATTAATTTCTGTAAAGCTGCTTTTTGACAATGTCCACTGTTAAAAGAGTTGTACAAATAAAATTGTATTGAATTGAACAATTATAGCATGTAGAATGTGCTGCTTCTCCTTCTTCCCACTCCTGAAGTCTATGGCAGAGAACCATACATAGGAAATTTAGGCTCACAGATAGTGGACAGTCTGAAATCTTACCATAGCAAATTTGGAGTCACTATCTCCAACCCTGTAGCATCACCAACAGCTACAATTTGCACTCATGGTTATGCTAATAACATTTGAACAGTAAAGGATAGGAACAAAATTGACTTGTGCCGAGTCTAATGCATACCATATTTTCAATTTCCACCCAAGTAGATTTTCCACCATTTTGAATTTTCTCTAAAACCTATTTTTTTTAATTCATCCTAGACAGTTCATCATATCTTCACCAAACCATTCTCAAATAACGTGCAAACAAATTTGATGGTGAGCATGCTAAAAAAAGGACATGAGGCCGTATCTCCGTAATGCTTTAGCATATTCAAACCAAACTTGGTGTACCTCTTAGCCATAATGACTTAAGGGTACCTGCACAGTTTCAGAACAGTGCCACCTATTGTTCACAAGATATGAAAAAAACATATTTTTGCTTGTATCTTCTGAAAGGTTTTTCCTAAAATCATGAAACTCTTTAGATTCTGTAGGGCATAACGATTCAGTTGATATGTAGGTAGATAGGTCAGCCACTTTGGGTGTCGCCATTTTTAATTTATTCGTAAAATGCTGATTTTTACATAAAGTTTCAGACATCGCCACCTTTTTGTTACGAAAAGGAGGTGGATTCAGGTGCGAGCAACTCGGGGAAAGTCCGTGGGTGGAAATGGTGGCAGGCGTCCGAAAGCGACACTTAGGGCTGCAGCGAAAAGGAGATGGTCCAGGTGAGCAGGCAGGGGAACCAGTAATCCTCAGGGAAAAAACAGAACAGACACGGAGCTGAGAGCACATAAACACAAAGACAACGAACTGACAAGGACAGGGACAAACACAGAGGCTTAAATAGAGCCGGTGAGTAGTGAGAGTTGAAAACAATTAACTAATTAACAGTAGTGACAAGAGACGGCCAGAAGGGGCCAGTGATCCATGAACCGTGACAGTACCCCTCCCCCTAGGAGCGCGCTCCCAGAAGAACTTACCCATCGATTGTAATCATCAATAAGGGAGTGATCCAATATGTCCCTGGCCGGGACCCAACTTCTCTCCTCCGGGCTGTAATCCTCCCAGTCCACCAGATACTGGAATCCGCGTCCCCTCCGTCTCGAGTCCAGAATGCGGGTAACCGAATATGCGGGTTCCCCAGCTACGAGACGCGGCGGGGGGGAATGGGGGCCGGCGGATTAATAGGCGAATGAAAAACAGGTTTTAATCTGGATACGTGGAACACGGGATGAATTCTCCTGTATGCTGGAGGAAGTTTGAGGCGGACTGCCACAGGGATAAGGATCTTAGTGACAATGAATGGGTCAATGAATTTGGGAGCCAACTTACTCGAAAAGGAGCGGGGCGGAATATTCTTGCTGGAAAGCCACACTTTTTGACTGGCGATCAGCCTGAGCCTTGGTGCACACCCCCACCTGGAGAAGTGTCTGACGAAAAGTTCTCCAGGTGCGACGGCGTGGGGACCGCGACTTCGGATTGCAGACTTGGAAATGGGTGGCTGGTACCCTAAGCTACTCTCAAATGGAGAAAGGCCCATGGATGACACTGGCAATGAATTGTGTGCGTACTCCACCCAGGAGAGCTGTTGGCTCCAAGAGGATGGGTTCCGGGAAACCAAACATCGTAACACCCGCTCCAGATCTTGGTTGGCACGCTCGGTAACACATGCTCCAGATCTTGGTTGGCCCATTGGTCTGAGGATGGAAACCAGACGAAAGGCTAATGCTCACCCCCAGTAACTGACAAAATTCTCTCCAAAATTTGGATACGAACTGGGGACCCCTGTCAGAAACCATGTCAGTCGGGAGGCCATGAATGCAAAAGACGTGATCAATGACAGCAACCGCCGTCTCCCTGGCAGAGGGCAATTTGGTCAGGGGAATAAAATGGGCCGCCTTCGAGAACCGGTCCACCACAGTCAAAACCACCGTGTTACCATGGGACGGAGGGAGTGCAGAAAAAGCTTGTGTAATGGCTTTAACTATGCGATAAATCTGGTCATGTGCACATGAAAGGTTGTACCTAAAGCAGAAATCTTCAACTGCATACACAATGCCATTCTTATCTAGAAAATGTGCAACTGACTACAATCCAGGTGCCATCCATTCTTTTATACAGAATGACTTATTTCTATGTAGGATGTAACTATTATTATAAATTACAGTTGTGAGAGGACTGATATAGACTGAAATATAGTGGATATAAAAGGTCTACACACCCCTGTTAAACTGGCAGGGTTTTGTGAAGTAAAAATATGAAACCAAGATAATTCATGTCAGAACTTTTTCCACCCTCATTGTGAAAAACTATCGGAAACATTTTAGGGAAAATTGGGAAAAATAAAAAACATACAATAACCTGGTTGCCTAAGTATGCACACCCCTAAAGTAATATGTTGTTGAAGCATCTTTTGATTTTATTATACCACTCAGTCTTTTTGGCAAAGAATCTATCAGTGTGGCACATGTTGACTTGGCAATATTTTCTCACTATTTTTTGCAAAAATATTCTAGATCCATCAAATTGTAAGGGCATGCTCTGTCACATACAAAGAGTACTTGTCAGATTCCTGCAGCTCTTTTAATGTGGCCATAGGTCTCTTGGAAACCTCCCTGTCAAGTTTTTGTCTTGTCTGGTGCAGACCAGTTGGCAGATGTTTTCACAGACATCTTCAACACCTCCCTGAGCAGCGCTGTTGTTCCAACATGCTTCAAGGCCACCACCATCATCCCCGTGCCAAAGAAGTCTTCAGTGTCCTGCCTCAATGACTACCGTCCCGTTGCACTTACACCCATCATCAAGAAGTGCTTCGAGAGGCTCATCATGAGGCACATCAAGACCCTGCTGCCCCCCCCACTGGACCCCCTGCAATTCGCTTACTGTCCCAACTGCTCAACAGATGACGCCATCACCACCGCCCTCCATCTGGCCCTCACCCATCTGGACAACAAAGACACTTATGTTCAAATGCTGCTCATAGACTTCAGTTCAACATTCAATACAATCATTCCTCAGCACCTGATTGGAAAGCTGAACTTGCTGGGTCTGAACACCTCCCTCTGTAACTGGATCCTGGACTTCATGACTGGGAGACCTCAGTCAGTCCGGATTGGGAACAGCATCTCCAACACCACCACACTGAGCACTGGGGCTCCACATGGCTGTGTGCTCAGTCCACTCTGATGACCACTCTCCGCTGAACATCGGCGGCTCCTCCATGGAGATCGTCAAGAGTACCAAGTTTCTTGGTGTTCACCTGGCGGAGAACCTCACCTGGTCGCTCAACACCAGCTCCATAACTAAGAAAGCCCAGCAGCACCTGTTCTGCGAAGGCTGAGGAAAGCACATCTCCCACCCTCCATCCTCACCATGTTCTACAGAGGGACCATTTGAGAGCATCCTGTGCAGCTGCATCACTGCCTGGTTTGGGAATTGCACTGTCTCGAATTGCAAGACCCTTATAATGAAGACAGCTGAGATCATCGGGGTCTCTCTTCCCTCCATCATGGACATTTACACCTCATGCTGCATCCGCAAAGCCACCAGCATTGTGGACGACCCCACACACCCCTCTCACACACTCTTTTGCTGCTATTATGTTTACACATAATATAATTACCATTATGTTCACACTACCTCAGCTAATTATATCAAACTGTTGTATTTGCACTATTGTCACTTGGTCACTTTAAACAGAACTGAGTACTGGTCGGCGTTGTAGTCAGTGTACTG
>CM074956.1:902725-914025 GCA_037577455.1 Pangasius macronema
AAAGAGCAGTGGGCCTAAAACAGAGCCTTGCGGGACACCAAACTTTACCTTAGTAAGAGAAGAGAAGTCACCATTTATGTTTCACAAACTGATAAGGATCCGTCAAATAAGACCTGAGCCAGGAGAGGGCCGTCCCCTTAATGCCTACTACATTTTCTAGTCTAGATCAGTGATAGCCACTACCTCAAGCCTCCACTCACTGCCTAAATAAGCCTTCAGAGCCTAGAGGCACATAAGTTAAGAAGTCCTTCAACTCCAATGTGACACAAAGAAGCCAGGCTGATAAGGCCAGTACCTCATCAGGTAAGCCATTTTGGCTTCTATTTTCTAGGTGTTTTCTGGTCTCACCTGTGTGTGCTGAACAGTATCTGAGGAAGTACAAGTTCAGAATGCTAACACATGTAGCTCTTATCCGCTATGTGTGTCCAGGCAATTGGTTCGCATACATCAACTTGAAGAACGCATTGAAGGATGCTGACTGCACATGCTGGCATACAAACTGACTCTGTGGAGCAGCTCGTGGTTCCTGTCACTTGAGAGCCACTAATGTTCCTGGTGTGATTAATCTGGATAGATTTATTTCAGAGGCAATCAACGTTATGGGGACTGGAAGGTCCACAATGAAGTAACGGCTCACCTATGGGCAATTTACGGGCGTGTGGAAATAGATTTCTTTGCATCGAAAGAGAACATGCAGTGACCCCTGTTTTATTCCCTAAACGATCTTGCACATGAGTGGCTGCAGATCCACTTGTTTGTGCCAAAACTTTGAGGAGGGTACAGGGATGGAGGCATGCCCCCTCCTTAGATGCAGAGAACTCCTATCTCAGGCTTGCAGGGAAATATTTTATCTGGAAGGCCTGGCACTCTGGGCCTGGTGTGTGACAGGTTAAATCTGACCATAGCCTGGCTACGTGATAGCATTATTATGACCATTCAGAAGAATACAAGAGCATCATCAATGAAATCAATCTATAATGGCACATAGAACCTGTTTGAGGAGTGGTGCATGGCCTCAGGCTCAATTGCCTTCCAATGTCCTGTTTCTATAGGAACTACTACTAGATAAGGGCAAAACCTTCTCTACCATTAAGGTATACCTGGCTGCCATTTTGGTTCATCATGTAGGTTTTGGGAACATAACAGTGGGCTGATACCCCCTTATTTGTCAATTCATGAAAGGGGCTCCTTGACTCCACCCTGTATCTAAACCTTTAATCACTTCAAGGGACTTGGCTATGGTACTGGATGTATAATCAGACCCTCTATTCAAGCCTCTGGATAAGTTGGATCTTAAAGCACTTTCTTTGAAAATGGTGATGCTGCTGCCACTGACTTCAGCAAAGAGTGTTAGTGACATCCACACTGGTATCCATGTTGGTAAACTCACCGTGTATGCAATTTCTACAAGACAAGACTCGGGTTTTACTGGAATCGTCTCTACATTACGCATGTAACCATGGTTCCCCGAGGGAACGAGACGCTGCGTCAAAACGCTATAGGAACACCTTCAGTGTGACCACGCTCTGAATCACGTGTGAAATCAGTCCAATGGATGGGTGAGATGTCACAGGCGGGGTGATGTAGCGACCCGGAAACTTAAAAGCACGAGCGGTGGATACAGCGGCAGCTTCTGAGGAATGAAGCAAGCGCTCACAGGGATGCCGGAAGTATGGCACTGAAATGCAGCGTCTTGTTCCCACAGGGAACCATGGTTACATGCGTAACCTAGAGATGTTCCCCTTCAGGAACACGAGCTGCGTCGAAACACTATGGGAGCGAATATGCCCATGCCGACAGGCTTACAAATCCCTGCCTTGCATTGCAGATGTCCTGCATGGATACACCTGCCACAAAGGCCTTGGAGGCTGCCACGCTTCTGGTAGAGTGAGCCTTGACGCCCAAGGGCGAGGGGAGATCAGAGGACTCATAGGCCAGACAGATGGCATCCACGATCCACCGACTGAGGGTCTGTCTAGTAGCAGGAAGACCCCTCTTAGCGGGACCAAAACACACAAACAATTGGTCCGCCCTTCTCCACAGGGCAGCTCTGTGAATGTACGTGTCCAGTGCTCGCACTGGGCACATACAGTTAAGCCTCCGCTGGTCGGGCTCCCGAAAGGGAGGAGGACAGAAGGCCTCGAGTATGACTGGCAGTGGTTTAGAGGAGGGAATTTTAGGTACATAACCCACTTGAGGGTAGAGAAACGCTTTGGCCAGACCGGGTGCAAAGTCTAAATAAGAGGGGGCCACAGAGAGGGCCTGTAGATCCCCAACTCTCTTAAGAGAGGAAATCGCCAGAAGAAAGACAGTCGTCATAGTGAGAAAATGATCAGAAATCTCCTCTATAGGCTCATAAGGGGGTTTACAGAGAGCCTCGAACACCACAGCCAGGTCCCACGGAGGGACACGAGATCGCACCGGAGGCCTGAGCCTCAGTTCACCATGGAGAAAACGTGTAACCAGGGGGTGTTTGCCCACAGACTGACCACCGAGAGTGGCGTGGTAGGCCGCAATGGCCGCCACATAGACCTTCAAGGTAGAGTAGGTCAACCCTGCGAAGAAACAGGTCTGCAGGAACTCCAGCACCATCAGCAAACGCAGACCTCCCTGGTAGTTGATGTAAGAGACCACCGCTGTGTTGTCGGTATGCACCAACACGTGGCGGTCTCTTAGGTCTGGGAGAAAGTGTTTCAATGCTAGAAACACAGCCAGCATCTCCAGGCACTTGATGTGCCAAGTGAGATGGCGGCCGCTCCACAGACTGCGGGCTGACCGGCCACTCATGACCACTCCCCACCCGGTTAGAGATGCATTCGTCTCTAGCATCGGAGCTCCAAGCACCGGGCCTGGGGACAAGAACCAAGGTTTCCTCCACATGTCTAAGGCACGTAGGCACCGCCACGTAACCTTGATCATACGAAGCAGGCTTCCCCTCAGGGAGAACCCCTTGGTCTTTTGCCACCACTGTAGGGCTCTCATGTACAGCAGGCCAAAAGGTATCATGTTGGACACAGCTGCCATCAGACCCAGCAGTTTCTGGAACTGCTTTACAGTGAGTGACCGGCCTTCTCTTACTCTTGCGACTGCTGTGAGGAACGACTTGATCCGAGCAGGAGACAGACGTGCCTGCATCGTGGTCGAATCCCACACCACGCCCAGATAAGTGGTTCTCTGTACTGGAGAAAGCACACTTTTCTTAGCATTCAGTCTTAACCCCAGTTCTTTCATGTGGGCGAGAACGACATCTTGATGCCAAACCACCACCTGCTCCGATTGAGCTAATATCAATCAATTGTCGATATAATTCAGTATGCGGATGCCCTGGAGTTGCAGAGGAGCCAGAGCAGCATCTACACACTTCGTGAAAGTGCAGGGTGAGAGTGCCAGGCCGAATGGAAGAACCCAATACGCTTCGCCCCCAAAAGCAAACCTCAGGAACTTCCTGTGTTGGGAAAGGATGGAGACATGGAAGTACGCATCTTTTACGTTGATCATAACAAACCAGTCCTCTGAGCTGATCTGAGACACAACCTGTTTGACAGTGAGCATCTTGAACTTCAGTCACACGACTGAGCGGTTCAAATGACGCAGATCCAAAATGGGACACAGCCCTCCACCCTTCTTCAGAACAATGAAGTACCGGCTGTAGAACCCGAACTCTCTGTCATGAGGAGGGACCACCTCGATGGCCTCCTTCCTCAGGAGAGTGTTCACTTTCTGTTCCATTACCAGAGCCTGCTCGGGACCCACCAGAGTGGGAAGAATCCCTCAAAAATGAGGCGGTGGAGAACAGAATTGGATTCAGTAGCCTCACTCTACAGTATGCAGGACCCATTGAGACACATTCGGCAGAAGTTTCCATGCTGCCAAATAGTCTGCTAAGGGAATCAGTCTCTCGAGACTGACCTCTGGTGTAATGAGAGCGGCTAGCTCGGTGCTCTGAAGCGGCAGACCAGCAGGGGATGGCAGAACTAGCTGCTCTGGAGAGCGCCAAAGAGGTAGTGAGCCTCCCAGTACCACTGCGTTCCCGGGCGGAAACTGAGAGGAGTGCTCACTGGAGGCCACTGTGCTCTGAAGCACCATGGGTGGCAGGGTTGGCAGGTCAATCTCCTGAGGGCATTGAGGAGAGACGGGCACCGTATGATGAGGTGTGCACCATTGTTCCCCAGAGGGGCCCGTCCTCGAAAGTCCTGGGCCACAAGCATCAGGACTTCTTAGCCGAGGTCCTTGCTGGGGTTCCCAGTCCCGACGTGGGGGAGCACGAGAGGCGACGCTCTGTTTTTGTGCCTCCCGGTATAAGAAGCTGGCACACAGAGGGGGCTGCTCCTGCCCAGCAGCCCCAAGAGCTAGAGAGTGGTGAGGGAGGAACCGCTGGAATGCCGCTGCTTGTGTACGAGCCTCCTGGAACCTTTCGACAACGGAGCTGACGGCATCGCTGAACAGGCCAGAAGGCGCAAGCAGGGCGTCCATGAGGAAGACCCTGTCCTTCTCTTTCATATCGGACAGAGTCAACCACAGATGTCTCTCCGCTACCACCAGTGCTGCCATGGACCTGCCAATAGTGCGGACGGTCTCTTTGGTGGCCCGGAGAGACAGATCGGCGGCTCATCTGAGCTCAGTAACATACTCAGATGTAATCTCCACATCCTCATCTAGCTCTTTTAGCAGAACAGCCTGGTAAGCCTGCAGAACCGCCATGGTGTGCAAGCAAGCAACAGCCTGATCTGCTGCTGTGTACCCTTTGCCCACTAGCACTGAGGTGGTCCGCAGCGGCTTGGAGGGCAATGCCAGAGCCTTCAGAGACGATGCTGCACCAGGTGACAGATAGCTCGCAAGCATCTGTTCAAGCTGGGGCATAGCCCTGTAACCATAATCATCCAGCCCCGCCACATTGGCATAATAACTCAAGGTGGGACTGAATATATGGGCTGAAAAAGGCCTCCCCCACGACCTCGACACCTTGGTGTGTTGGTCGGGGAAGAAAGGCAGGCTCTGGTGTGGAGGTGGCGGCTTACTCCGCAGAAAACGTTCATCAAGCTTACTTTTCTGCGGGCCAGTCAATATTTAGCTTGGCCAAGGCACGAGAAACCACCTCCAACAGCTCCTCATACTAGGGAGATTGAGGGGGCGAATCATCATCGGCGCCCTCCACATCAACCTCCTCGGAGGAAGACAGGCGGAGCGCCGAGCCCACTCCCCGGGGGAAGAAACCGCAAAGCGGGCTTCTGATTCCAGAGAGTGGACAGTGGATCTGGTGGGTGAGGAGAAAGGGACTCACCCGTCTCCATTCCCTCCACCAAATCCATTTGCGAACCCCATGAGTGTACCCGCCGCTCTGTCTCGGCAGGAGCAGGGCCAGCACCGCAAGGAACGCAGGCGAAGGCTCCCTCCTCAAACAAAGCCCTCCACGAGTGAAGTGCATGCAGCGGCAAACGCTCGCAATGCGAGCAGCTGGCTCCCTTGAGAGCCGACGCTGCGTGCTCCGCTGCCAAGCAGACAACAGCCTAAAACTCTGCCTGCTCTCGCCCTTATGTTTAATCTTTTCTTTTACTTTTGACATAGTGCTTAGACAGACAAACAAAATCACACTGACACACACACAGAATGCTTGCTGAATGATAGAAAGCTGCCACTGTATCCACCGCTCGTGCTTTTAAGCTTCTGGGTCGCTACGTCACCCCGCCTGTGACGTCTCGCCCATCCATTGGAATGATTACACATGTGATTCAGAGCATGCTCACGCTGAAGGTGTTCCCATAGCGTTTCGATGCAGCTCGAGTTCCTGAAGGGGAACTAATTCTACATTCATCCCCAGAGTTGCCGACACATCACTGACACGGCAGCTGATTATATTATTGGTTTTCTATCTTCCTCCCTTTGCTTCTGTAGGGCAAGAACAGTCAAATGCTCTCTGCCCAGTCCACACACTCTGGACTTATGTTGAAAGGAAAGCGGGGATCAGGAAATCTGACAAACTGTTTGTGTCATGGGGTAACTGATCACGAAACACCATGTCTTGCATTGGCTCATGGAAGCTATAGTCTCAGCTAAATCCCAAAAGGGACTACAGCCTCCCACAGGTTTGTGTGCCTACTCTATTGGGGGAACAGCCATGTCCTGGACCTGAGATTTAGGTTTTATGGGTTTGACATAGTTTTGATTAAACCCACTCTGGTGCATTCTGTACTTACTTGTGAGCTCACAAACAAACACACCATTCTGATTGGCTACATTCAGTCTTGGTCTATGAGATAAGCTTTTCCTGCAATTGGGAAGTCATGATATTCTGACTCAAGCAAATGCTTGAAAGAGAAATTTGAGTTATGACCTTGACTGTGAGGTGTGCTTATCTAGACTGCCTAGGTGACATTGCAGGAAAAGGCAGGATTAAGTCCTGCCTCTGAAATACGTACATCATATCTGCCAACCTCGGCTGGCGTAATGGTAATTTTG
Source organism: Pangasius macronema (assembly GCA_037577455.1). NCBI lineage: Eukaryota > Metazoa > Chordata > Actinopteri > Siluriformes > Pangasiidae > Pangasius > Pangasius macronema. Next base: position 909,182 of record CM074956.1, read on the forward strand.
CTTCTGAGGGACAACGCGAAGATATCTCACTCGTGCCCCCAGAGACCTGGGGTTGCGGTGGTAACCCAAAGATATTCAACCCCTTGTTGTCTCCCCATTTCCATCACCATTATTATATAGAACACACCACTGGACTGCCAAAGAGGATACATGAAAGACATAAATTCAGAGGTGCCACTAACATGTAAAACCCTAAAAATTAAAGGAAATTTTATAACTGAATTTCATTAATAATTATTGCGAGTAATAGTAATTCTAGGTTGCTTGGTACAGTTCTGGAGTAAAGAGACAATATTGTGTCTTTTTAAACTCAGTAGGTTGTTGGTCTAACAATTTCTTTATTTGGCTGCAATACATTATTTATTTATTTACTGATTTATTTATTTATTTTATCTTTCCTCCAGGGTTTTTTCCTGAAGCAGCAACTTGTTCAGCACTTAATTTTGTTAGGATCCTTTTCCTATGTTGGATTGCTCTCCATTTGAAAACATTTCAAGGTATGTTAAATAATAATCCATTTGCAGCTCTAATTATGTAATAAACAAAAAAATTAAGATAAAAAAAATCTATGGTCTATGGCCCAGAAAAGTCCTTTCCAGTTTCCAGTTTATTCATGGTGCCAAACCCGTGTGTGTGTGTGTGTGTGTGTGTGTGTGTGTGTGTGTGTGTGTGTGGGCAGGCAGGCGGGTAAATGCAGTAAACACAACACATTTTCAATATGATCCTTTAACAAATCATTTGTCTTTCTTTGTAGAAACCATGTAATGTTACATAGCAGAGCAGAAAACAAGGATCACTCTTAAGTATCACTACCATTACAATTAATAGTAAAGTTTTAGATTTGACACTCTGTTGGAGCCTATTTAATGTGACATTTTTTTTCTTTCGTCTGAAAACCAAAACGTGACATTTTCTGATGCTTTTTGGCAGAAAGTTTTCTGTATATCTCTAATAAATATATTTAACAATGTCTTATCTGAGCCAGGAAGTCGAACATTCATTGCTAGATTTTATTTCACATTATCATTTACTGTGACAGAAAGTGAGGGCGCTGCATCATGTTTTTAAGTGGGGAAATTGAATGAGACGAGAGAACTGGCCGAAGGATTACTGAAGTGAGACGGGGAAAGGGGGAGGGACTGTCGGTCATTTCAGACATATGGTACTATGCAAAAGTCTCTTCATACCACAAACACAGACAACTTGAAAACATAATACCTCCATAACTTTTTATCAGAGGTGTAAAACAGGAAAAAAAAAAGACTTTTGCACAGTACTGTATGTTTATTGGCTCAGCTGCAGGTCACATAAAGGTTCACATGACTTTTTAAGTCATTTAAATATTTAAATGTTTGCTATTTTACTTTTCACCCCTCACCTGCAACCCTCCTAGAATTTCTTACACAGTTTGAATACCTGCCCCAGGTCCACCTTTTGCTTTCTGCTAGCTCCAAAAACACCTGCAGCAGGTCATCAGTGTTTTTGATTACTTTATTTAGGCTTTTTGGAGCTGGAAATTAGTATAAAAAAAAATGTGGCCTATATGTGAGATTTAGAAAACACTGGCCTAATCAATACACACTGTGTCCTTATTATTTTGCAGATTATCCCCACCAGTTAATTAACCGCTTGGCAATTCCACTACAATATACTGTGATAACTCTTGTTGCTTATTTACGTGAGTATACATCAAACCATTACACCATTACCATCTGCAAGATGTTATTTCATACTTGTATAAAGTGAAAAGTTAAGAAAGGAGCTAATTAAACAATAAAATCATTTTAAAATCATGTGCTTACACTCATCTTGAGCACTATATTTTTAGAAAAGATAAAAAAGGATTAGTCACCATTTTTTAAATTTCTAAGATGCAAATTAAAGTAATTGACAGGAGCTAATTAGCCATATCATCATCTTGGTCTACTGTCCTTTGTCACATCTTGGAAAGTTGCTGAAAAGAAGAAAAAAGTCTATTACTTTGGTTTAACACCATGGTTGGGGCTGCTACATAATATAAAATGCACATGTCTGATTTTCCTCATCAAAAAAGAAAGAAAGGACTTCTATTATAGACAGTATGGTTGTCATGGAGAGGCAGAGCTGTTTGGATTCAGTCACCAGCAGCATTGAAAATAGCAGAAAAACTTAGACAGGATTCAAATCACAGGCAAACATATATACAGTTGCTGGAAATGAAACAGACTTAATTGTGATTATCTGTCATAAATCTAAACTAAATTGCCCATAATATTGGCAGGGAGCAATGTAGTTATCAAAAAAATTATTTACTCCTTATTACTGTAAATTATTTAAAACAAAAAACATTCACTCCCAGTGCTGTGAAACCAGTGAATTAGTTCTGCTCTCAACCAGGTACCATCAGAAGTTAGATAATTAGTTCAATTAAGTCAAACTGTGTGCAATTAAAATGTCATGTGATTATAAATACACCTTGTCCTAGAAGTACCCAGAGTTTGTAAGATAACCAAGCTAAATGCACAGCATCATGAAGACAAAGGAGCAATCAAAACAAATCCAGGACAAGCTTCTGAAAAAGTATCAATCAGCTTTTTTGTTGTAAAATCTCCCAAACTTTATTAAAATTTAGAAAAGGAAATATTGCACAACCATTACTCTTAATCAAGTATCTCAGTGGATGGTACCCAGCTCCTCTCCTCAGAGCTGTACTCTTTCTGGTTCACAAAATATTACTTTTGACCCCTTTTTGTCCAGTCACAGTGTAGGGGGTCATCGTCAGCAAGCACTGTGTTTTTTCAATGGCTATAAATCACGTAAGCAAAGAGCTATGGAACAATAGTCTGAGTAGTTGCAAACAGAACATTACTTGATTGATCTTACAGTGTTATTTTATTGGATACGATGCCTTGTAAGAATTCTATATCTTTCTCATGTGAAGATTGTTTAGTTTCTCTACTCTTACTAAATACCTTGTTGAGGTCTGTATAGCAGGGGGAATCAGCACTTTGAGTGGTGAGAATTACTTGGCATGGCCACTGGTAAGTGCAAACATGTCTCTTGTCAGAACCATTACCAGGATACAATGCCCTTACACTTCCAGTCAGTCTGTTTCAGAACACGACACCACAGGGGTCTTAGTGTGCTCTCTTGCCTGTAACAGATTCACTGGAAGCAGAATGTGGTGCCTAAACTTAGTGATTATATTACTAAACAGCTAATTATTAAGTTAATTATTAAGCTATTATTATTAAGTTAATATTGGCCTCTAAGCAAACAACAATCACTCACTACAAAAATGCAAACAGATCTAATGCAGACATCACACAGCTTTATAATGTAATGTTAGAGAATACTACATACAGCTGTGCCACTATCTAGCTAGTGTACATGTCAGAACTTTGGGAGCGTATCTTTGCCTTCTCCTTCTCGTGTGTTTACATAAGAAATTTATTTAATTTGTTTAATTATTGAGCTGTCTCTCAAGTAATGAACAAAAAAAATTAAACAGATCAAACAAATTTCTTATGCAAACATACAAGAAGAAGGCAAAGATATGCTCACATTTTTTCCCTGTTAGTAAATGCACTGTATTTAAAAAAAAAAGCATTCAAAGATTTATTAAGGGTTCATTTGATGATTAAAGCGTAACTTCCAGTAAAGGCTTCTATTTGGAGCCCATTTACAGAGAAACATGTTACTCAGAGTTCTACATAGAACTTTTAAGGGTTCTGAATTGTCTAAGACTATATGGTAATTGCCTACTATTTTCTCTAAAATACATTTTTAAAAAAACACACAAAAAGAAACCAACAAATATGTTGATTTTCCTAAGCAGAAAGCACAGGTTTTTCCTCATGCATGAGTTGATCTAGATGAAATCTAACTCTGCATATTGCGTTGTGGATCCATGAGCCAATAGAAAACAGTGGTTGGAATGTTAGAAGCGCTCCTATATTTACTTATTAATTCTACAGTTTGGGTTTCAGTTTAACACTGAAGTGAAAATCATTAAATAAAACTTGCTTTTCAGAAACTAAGTATCATTGTCACAGTAACTGCACATCAAGTGATGCAACAAATTAGATTTTGTGACATAAAAATTAAAACAAATAAACTATGAAAATGTTTTGAAACCAATGTAACTGTAAAGGTAACATTACCATTATAGAGATGGCACAATTGTCACTTTTTTGGTTTGAAATTTTATTTAAATTACATTCTTTGCATTTCCCACATAACATGAATACAATTGTTTATTTTTCAAGTTCAAGTTTACTGATATCATCAATGAGTGCTGTACATTTTCACTGAAACTGAAAGGAGTCTTTCATTTTTACCAATAAAGCAGCACAACTGTATCATCACATGGGTGAATAGGAGAAATTTTTTAATGTTAAGATATTATTTACATTTACATTTACGGCATTTGGCAGACGCCCTTATCCAGAGCGACTTACAATAGTGCTTAGAAGTCTATCAAAAATACATTCTGATATTGGCTCATTAGGTCACAAACTAGGAATACCATCAGTCCAAAACTCTGTTGGGGAGTTTTTGTGTGTGTGTGTAAGTGCTAACTTAAGTACTTTATGAAGAGGTAAGTCTTTAAATGTTGTTTGAAGACTGCCAGTGACTCAACTGTTCAGACATCTAGGGGAAGTTCATTCCACCACCTTGGTGCCAGAACAGAGAAGAGTCTCGATGCAGGTCTTCCTTGTTCCCTGAGAGTACCTGGTGGGAGCAGTTGAGCAGTGCTAGAGGATCGGACGGAGCATGGTGCCACATGAGGTGTGATAAGTGCTTTGAGATAAGTGGGTGCTGGTCCATTTTTGGCTTTGTAGGCGAGCATCAGTGTTTTAAAT
>CM074956.1:916491-933882 GCA_037577455.1 Pangasius macronema
GTGTGTGTGTGTGTGTGTTAATATATATATATATATATATATATATATATATATATATATATATATATATATATATATATATATAAAGGATAAAAAGTGTTTAGGAAAATATAATAGTACATGAAATGTCAATCAAATGTAACGTTACCTGCAAAATTGGTACTTACTGGGATGAAGTCTGGATAGTGCTATAATAACACATATTCTGAGAACATTGATGATTTCTGTAATCTGTAATTCTGTAATTCTGTAGGTTTGTACAGTCTCTCTACAGCATACTGTATTGGGAAATAAAAGATTATTAAAAGGTTATTTCAGACGTCTGCAAAGCCTTTTTAAAAGAAAAATAAATAAAAACATGTGAATGGTATTTATATTCCAGATATTATGAGAGCTACCCAAAACAAAAGGTAACATTTTAAACACCAGTGCGCTTTTCCAGTGTAAGGACCTGTGTAACTATGATGTATTAATATGGAAATACAGCAAACTGCAATATGCATTTACATGTGAATAATTACGGAACTCAATTATTCGCTTGTTGTGAAATAAATAAAATGCCATAAATAATGTATAATGTTGTCCTCAACACCAGAACAGAGTCAGTAGGACTGAAAAACAGAAAATACTAGGAATGCACACGGGTCAGTATAAAAGAAAATTTATAGTTAGAGATTGTGGCAGCCTTCGAATATAATGAAATGAAATGTTTCAACTTATAAAGATCAGTAAACAGTAATCAAGTTTAATAAATGCATCAGCAGTGTAAGGTACACTGTGTAAAGTTTTATAAGAAATGAGGTGGAATGTTTTACTGAGCATGTTGGAGAATCTGAGACTCTGACTGTTGGCCCTCATTATGTGTTTTTGACTGAAAAAGTGGTGTGTTATGTTGTATTACTTTCTTTACTGGCATACAAAACTTTTTCTGCAACATTTAACTTTTTGTTGGAAAATGAATGTTTCAAAATCTAAAATGTTTTTGTACTTATTCAATAATGCAGAAGTCATAAAATAAACATCTATAACAACATTGTATTTTTTTAAAAAAATTATGGTGCCTAAGACTGCACAGTACTGTATATTTTTCTGTAGTTTAATGTAACATTCAAACATTAAACAGAGTGAACAGAGTAAACTCTGTTTACTGAGATCTGAGGTCTCTGTGGCACAATAGGCCAGCGCGTTCAGCTGCTAACCGAAAGGTTGGTGGTGGCTTTATGAGCAGAGGTGGCTGAACAGTTAAGGCTAAGGATTACTGATTGGAAGGTTGGGGGTTCAAGCTGCTGCTGTTGGGCACTTGAACAAGGCCCTTAACCACATCTGCTGTATGACGGCTGACCCCAGCTTCCTAGCAAGCATGGTAATAAAGTTGAATCTTAAACAGAGTAAACTGTTTAACTACTCAGTATGTAGTTAAAACCATCGACTCAGATAAGCAAGTTGCAGGCCATCAATAAGGTAAGTCTCAACAAAGAATAAATGAGCCTTTTTTTAGGGAGTAATTCTTGTGAATGTTAACAATAGCAATAGCATATAATGAAAAGATATAACTAATGCACTATTTTATAGCTAAATAAATTGCTAACCTACCTGATTTACATAGTTATTTATGTTACAGAAAGATACCTCGACTGAACTAACTTCCGAGGCGTTTCTAATGTGGCTTGGTAGATAAACATAGTTAGGCTGTGTTCACATGTAACATCTTTTTACGATGAAAACCACTGGTCAAATGTTTTTTCATATTAAAATAACAATAATAATATATAAAAGATAATGGTCAAAAATTACATGAAAAAACTTAAAATAACTTTAAAATTTCTTCAAATAATTTCAAAACCCACAACCAGCACCACCCCCCGGAACCCAGACAGCACCTAAGTCCTCTGAAAACCTTGAGAAAACTCTGGTATTATTTACTGTATTTCCAAACTTTCAGTTTCAGCATATTTGACTGTAAGTTGACTGTAAGTTAATATTGTATCAGTTGCAACTACAGACTTCAAGACTTTTCAGAAGTTATTTTAGAATTATGCACAGAGGCATGTCTCAGTTACACTCGACTCTGATAATGAGCTTAAGTGCATGTTTCTCGCATTATTGGCTCAATTGAGGAGCAGTGTTAAGTCTCGCTCCACTGTCTGTAACCACTTTTGATTTCATTACAGTTTTAACTTTAAGTCTATAATATCAAAGTGAAGTTATCTAGTGTTCAATGATTGAGACTTGAACATAAACAGTTTTAGAAGGTGCAGTCCTTCAGCTATCCAAGTATGAACATCCAAAGTCATCTTTATGGGTGTCAGGAAATGATTGAATTCCTGTCTTTTTTTAGGCTATAGGTTCTGGACAATTAAATCATTAAACATTTTATCTGTTAAACAGCAAGCAGGGAAAATCAATACTGCACAAATCTAGAGAAAGGAATAGTTATGATCACTTCAGAATGGACTGCATCCTATATTCCTTTTAGGTTACCTGATTTAATTCAATTCAAATTCATTTTTCTATAGTGCTTTTAACAATGGACATTTCCAGCTTTAAAAAATATATCAATTTTAAATTTAAAAATTTATCTCTAATGAGCAATGGTAGTGTGGAAAAACTCCCTGAGATGACATAAGGAAGAAACCTTGAGAGGAACCAGACTCAAAAGGGAACCCATCCTCATCTCTTCTACAGCTGTATACTAAAAAAAGTCAAAAAGTGCAATTGTGTAAACAGGAATTTATGAGCTTATGAGCAATTTATGATTATTAGCATCAGAGTTATTACTGAATTCATTATAGTTTTAACATTTTTCATCTATTTTGTTGAAGTTGTCACCTGTTCACTGATGGAGACTTGAGTGCAAATCTGTTTGTAGCAGTTACAGCAGTAAAGCTATCTTCATGGTTTCTATAAGATACCACAGTACCACAGGTTCCTCAGTAATCTCACTGATCTTTAGGCTGTCTGTTTGGGGCCATCCTCAGCAGCAGCGAGTGAGATACATGTAAATGTACGCAAAATCCCAAGAGGCTTCATATTCACTATACATGCTACATAGGGTATAATATAATGGCATGTAATGCTTATATAGTCCACTAGATGACTAATTAACATTTGATATTCCACTTCAGCAAAAAAGAGTGACTGATCATGCCTGTTTGAAATTGTTTAAAACATGTAATAACACTTTTTAAATGTATCTGCATATCAATTCTATAATTTATTATGAAAAATCACAAAAGGATGTTCCTAAAAGTAATATTATGTTAGAAATACATGTTCAAACATGTTCTCTCCTCTGGCTTCATGTCCCCACACCAACTTTCTCTCTCTCTCTCTCTCTCTCTCTCTCTCTCTTAGCATAAAACAAACAAAAAAAAACACACTTACCTACAGCAAAAGCATACAGAAGAGTCAGAAATGACCCCAGTAGCAGACCTCCCACAATCAACACTTTCCCTAAAGTGTTTGCTATATACCAGAGATCCACAATAATACCTAGACAATAACAAAACATGTGAGTATATTACATAAATACATACAGTGCTTTGTAAACAAAAATATAAATAGCTTCGTTAGTTTGTTAGAGAAATACAGAAGTAAAAACATGTAAAGGAAGTAAATAATGTATTGAAATAAAATATTACAATTTTGGATTTAGTAATCATTGAAGCAGTTGACTATCACATCAACTCCAGCAAGCAGCATTAAGGCGAGACACGGCAGGCAAAAAAAGCCATTATTGTGCATACTGGTCAATTTTCAGATTTTGGTATATTTTGCTTCTATAACGTCTTATTTAACACTGATACCATAAAAATGGCAAAAAAAAGAGCCATTAACGATTTCAGTGGAAATCTTGGTATCATTGGAAAGCTCACTCCCTCTAGCGCCATGAGAGCTGGTCTAAATATGGTCATGTCCTTTTTAGAGCTCACCAATAGTGAGATACTACAGGCCGACGTAAACCAGGACACAGAATTTCATTGGCTGAGAAAGTTTAAAGTTAATTTCTGGCGATGTGATTCGCTGAAATGTGTCACGTGATGTGTTCCTCTCGCTTGCAACAGAGACATCAATACAGTAAAAAGAGATGGGGACAAACGCTGAAATTCTGTGCAAAGCATCAAAAACAGCCATAAGAAGCTATTCATAGCTTGAATAAGTAATGAAAGCACATGTAAAAAAGACTCTGTTCGCAGAAACGAGAAAACAAACAGACTAATTTGGGGCCTCTCCTCTCTCACTCCTGTCCTCTCTCTTCTCCACTTCTCCTCTATTTGCCCTCCTTTCTTCACGTCTCTGTCTATAATATAATTCACACAAAGAAGTCACATACAGTTTATATATAGTCAATTGTGTAGTAGTGTTGTGTAGTAGTGTTATTTCTAATCAGTAAATATGAAATTCTTCAATCAATATCTTTAAAAGCTTTTTCAACACTCTGAACCAAAAATGTCTACTTGTGTAGCACTAGAGGTATGTTCCATGATCATTCTTAGTTATATTCTGATGATTATTACAGAAGGATTTGTTCACAGTGTTCATATTGTATTAAAACCATGGTGATAATCAAGTTTTAATACATGTTCATATTATTTAGAGATTTTTTAAATGAAAAAAAATATCAAAATCTGTCCTGTAAAAACTTTTATTTCTGATATGTTGTTAAAATGAAATAAAGATTTTTATTTTTTTTTAGATTTATATTTTTAAACTCTTTTCAATATATAGATTTTTTTATTTTTTTTAGGTAGGTAAATAAGCACATATTTAATGAGATATTATCTTATTTCTAAACATATTTTCAGAATGCAAAAAATAGTTGTAATAATGTATATAATTGATTGGTAAAGTTTCATGATAATATTTTCACATTAAAAAATTTCTCCTATTCACCTGCAGTGTCTTGCCTTAATAATTAATTCAGCTGACTTGATGCGTTTTACTCGAATGAAGCAAACTGCACAGGAGGAGAGCTGTAACATCATTACAGGCTGTTCACAAGTACATCAATTTCTCTTTTAAAAATCAGTGGAAATTTGGAAATTTGTCCACTTTTGCTGGAGACATGTACATGTAGGTTTACTGCATTCTTTGAGTGGTGTTACAATAGACCCATGGCCAAATAGAAGCCTTTACTGGAAGTTACGCTTTAATCATCAAATGAACCCTTAATAAATCTTTGAACACTTTTTTTTAATACAGAGTATTTACTAACAGGAAAAAAAATTGTGAGCATATATTTGCCTTCTTCTTCTTCTTGTATGTTCGCATAAGAAATTTGTTTGATCTGTTTAATTATTTTTTTGTTCTTCATTCAATAATTAAATAAATCAAATAAATTTCTTATGTAAACACACGAGAAGGAGAAGGCAAAGATACGCTCACAAAGTTCTGACATGTACACTAGCTAGATAGTGGCACAGCTGTATGTAGTATTCTCTAACATTACATTATAAAGCTGTGTGATGTCTGCATTAGATGTGTCTGCATTTTTGTAGTGAGTCATTGTTGTTTGCTTAGAGGCCAATATTAACTTAATAATAATAGCTTAATAATTAACTTAATAATTAGCTGTTTAATAATATAATCACTAAGTTTAAGCACCACATCCTGCTTCCAGTGAATCTGTTACAGGCAAGAGAGCAAGCACACTAAGGCCCCTGTGGTGTCGTGCTCTGAAACAGACTGACTGCATTGTGTCCTGGTCATGCTTCTGACAAGTGACCTATTTGCTCTTACCAGTGGCCATGCCAAGTAATTCTCACCACTCAAAGTGCTGATTCCCCCTGCTATACAGACCTCAACAAGGTATTTAGTAAGAGTAGAGAAACTAAACAATCTTCACATGAGAAACAGTAGAACTCTTACAAGGCATCGTATCTCTGTACAATCCTCTCTCCTATGAGGAAACTAAGGCTGTGGAGGAGCATATTCAAGAACTCTATAACAGGGGTTCATCTGTTCATCAACACCTCCTGTGTCAGCCCAAGACCTTTGGCTATGCCTGCCTTGCTGCAATCTGGACCCCAGATTTGTGGGACCTTGTAAAATAACACTGTAAGATCAACCAGGAATTGTTCTGATTGTAACTACTCAGACTATTGTTCCATAGCTCTTTGCTTACGTGATTCGTAGCCGTTGAACAAACACAGTGCTTGCTGACGATTACCCCCTACACTGTGACTGGACAAAAAGGGGTCAAAAGTAATATCTTGTGGACCAGAAAGAGTACAGCTCTGAGGAGAGGAGCTGGGTACCATCCACTGACATACTTGATTAAGAGTAATGGTTGTGCAATATTTCCTTTTCTATATTTTAATAAAGTTTGGGAAATTTTACAACCAAAATCTGATTGATGCTTTTTCAGAACTTTGTCCTGGATTTGTTTTGAATGATCCTTTGTCTTCATGATGCTGTGGGTTTAGCTTTATTCTCTTACAAACTCTGGATACTTCCAGGAACAGGGGTATTTATATCACATGACATTTTAATTGCACACAGGTTGACTTAATTGAACTAATTATCTAACTTCTGGTGGTACCTGGTTGAGAGCAGAATGAATTCACTGGTTTCACATTATTTTTTTTAAATAATTTTTAAGTAAATAATGAGTAAATAATTTTTTGATAACTACATTGCTCCCTACCAATATTATGGGCAATTTATTTTAGATTTATGACAGATAATCACAATCAAGTCCGTTTCATTTCCAGCAATTGTACATAAGTTTGCCTGTGACTTGAATTCTGTCTGTTTAACTATAAGTTATTCTGCTATTTTGGATGCTGTTATTAAACTGCTGGTGACTGAATCCAAACAGCTCTGCCTCTCCATGACAACCATTCTGTCTATAATAGAAGTCCTTTCTTTCTTTTTTGATGAGGAAAATCAGACATGTGCATTTTATATTATGTAGCAGCCCCAACCATGGTGTTAAACCAAAGTAATAGACTTTTTTCTTCTTTTCAGCAACTTTCCAAGATGTGACAAAGGACAGTAGACCAAGATGATGATATGGCTAATTAGCTCCTGCCAGTTACTTTAATTTGCATCTTAGAAATTTTAAAAATGGTGACTAATCCTTTTTTATCTTTTCTAAAAATATAGTACTCAAGATGAGTGTAACCGCATGATTTTAAAATGATTTTATTGTTTAATTAGCTCCTTTCTTAAATTTTCACAAGTACAAGTATGAAGTAGCATCTTGCAGATGGTAATGGTGTAATGGTTTGATGTATACTCACGTAAATAAGCAACAAGACTTATCATACCAAATTGTAGTAGAATTGCCAAGCGGTTAATTATTTGGTGGGGATAATCTGCAAAATAATAAGGTACTGATTAGGCCAGTGTTTCCTAACTCCCACATACAGCCCACATTTTGCTAATTCCCAGCTTCAAAAATCCTAAATAAAGTAATCAAAAACACTGATGACCTGTGACCTGCACATGTCTTTTTGGAGCTAGCAGAAAGCAAAAGGTGGACCTGGGGCAGGTATTCAAACTGTGGAAGAAAATCTAGGAGGGTTGCAGGTGAGGGGTGAAAAGTAAAATACCAAAAAATACCAATCAACATACAGTACTGTGCAAAAGTTTTTTTTTTTCTTTTTACGCCTCTGCTACAAAGTGATGGAGACATAGTGTTGTCTGTGCCTCCCTCTGAGATTGTGGTATGAAGAGACTTTTGCATAGTACCATATGAGTCTGAAATAACTGACAGTCTCTCCCCCTTTCCCCGTCTCACTTCAGTAATCCTTCTGCCAGTTCTCTCGTCTCATTCAATTTCCCCACTTAAAAACATGATGCAGCGCCCTCACTTTCTGTCACAGTAAATGATAATGTGAAATAAAATCTAGCAATGAATGTTCGACTTCCTGGCTCAGATAAGACATTGTTAAATATATTTATTAGAGATATACAGAAAACTTTCTGCCAAAAAGCATCAGAAAATGTCACGTTTTGGTTTTCAGACGAAAGAAAAAAAATGTCACATTAAATAGGCTCCAACAGAGTGTCAAATCTAAAACTTTACTATTAATTGTAATGGTAGTGATACTTAAGAGTGATCCTTGTTTTCTGCTCTGCTATGTAACATTACATGGTTTCTATAAAGAAAATAAGACAAATTATTTGTTAAAAGATTATATTAAAAATGTTTTTACTGCATTTACCCGCCTGCCTACACACACACACACACACACACACACACACACACACACACACACACACACACACATGCAGGGGGGGACTATGCATTATTCCCTCATGGGTTTGGCACCATGAATAAACTGGAAAGTGGGCCTCATGGCCCAGCAGTGAGAATTTAAAAAAGGACTTTTCTGGGCCATAGACGACAGATTTTTTTAGATTTTTTTATCTTCATTTTTTTTATTACATAATTAGAGCTGCAAATGGATTATTATTTAACATTTTTAGCTACATATTTACATAATACCAATAACAGGTTCTCATAGGACCACTGATCATCAAATCATACCTGGAAATGTTTTCAAATGGAGAGCAATCCAAAGTAGGAAAAGGATCCTAACAAAATTAAGTGCTGAACAAGTTGCTGCTTCAGTAAAAAACCCTGGAGGAAAGATCAATTAATTAATTTATTAATTAATTGCAGACAAATAAAGAAATTGTTAGACCAACAACCCACTGAGTTTAAAAAGACAATACTTTCGCTTTACTCCAGAACTGTACCAAACAACCTAGAATTGCTATTACTCTCAATAATTATTAATGAAATTCAGTTATAAAATTTCCTTTAATTTTTAGGATTTTAAATGTTAGTGGCACCTCTGAATTTATGTCTTTCATGTATCCTCTTTGGCAGTCCAGCGGTGTGTTCTCTATAACAATGGTGATGAATATGGGGGAGACAACAAGGGGTTGAATGTCTTTAGGTTAGAACTGTAACTCCAGGTCCCTGGAGGCACAAGTGAGGTATCTTCGCGTTGTCCCTCAGAAGCAATATTCCATTACGCCAGCCATGACTGGCAGATATGATGTGTGTATTTCAGAGGCAGGACTTACTCCTGCTTTTTCCTGCAATGTCACCTAGACAGTCTAGATAAGCACACCTCACAGTCAAGGTCAAAAATCAAATTTCTCTTTCAAGCGTTTGCTTGAGTCAGGATATCATGACTTCCAAATTGCAGGACAAGTTTATCTTATAGACGAAGACTGAACATAGCCAATCAGACTGGTGTGTCTGTCTGTGAGCACACACTAAGTACAGAATGCACCAGAGTGGGTTTAATCAAAACTATGTCAAACCCATAAAACCTAAATCTCAGGTCCAGGACATGGCCGTTCCACCAGTGGAGTGGAGTAGAGTGGACACGGAAGCCTGTGGGAGGCTGTAGTCCCTTTTGGGAATTAGCAAGACAGTTGCTATGATTGATCACGAAACACCAGCAAGACAGGTGCTGGTGTTTCGTGATCAATCACCCCACGGGATAAACATGTTGGCAGATTTCCTGATCCCCGCTGTCCTGTCAACATAAGTCCAGAGTGTGTGGACTGGGCAGAGAGCATTTGACTGTCCTTCAGAAGCAAAGGGAGGGAGATAGAAGACCAATAATATGATCACCTGGCGTGTCAGTGATGTGTCGGTAACTCTGGGAATGAATGTAGAATTAGATTCCAGTAAAACCTGAGTCTTGTCCTGTAGAAATTGCATACACTGTGAGTTTACCCACATGGATACCAGTGTGGATGTCCCTAACGCACTTTGCTGAAGCCAGTGCCAGCAGCATCACCATTTTCAAAGAAAGTGCTTTAAGATCCAACTTATCCAGGGGCTTGAATAGAGGGTCTGATTATACCTCCAGCACCATAGCCAAGTCTGTTGAAGTGATCAATGGTTTAGATACAGGTTGGAGTCAAGAAGCCCCTTTCATGAATTGACAAATAAGGGGGTGTCAGCCCACTGTTTTGTTCCCAAAACCTACATGATGAACCAAAATGGCAGCCAGGTATTCCTTAACGGTAGAGAAGGTAGAGAAGGTTTTGCCCTTATCTAGTAGTTCCTGTAGGAAGGCAACTGAGCCTGAGGCCATGCACCACTCCTCAAACAGGTTCCATGTGCCATTATAGATTGATTTCGTTGATGATGCTCTTGTATTCTTCTGAATGGTCATAATAATGCTATCACGTAGCCAAGCTATGGTCAGATTTAACCTGTCACACACCAGGCCCAGAGTGCCAGGCCTTCCAGATAAAATATTTCCCTGTGAGCCTGAGATAGGAGTTCTCTGCATCTAAGGAGGGGCCATGCCTCCATCCCTGTACCCTGCTTAGAGTTTTGGCACAAACAAGTGAGTCTGCGGCTACTCATGTGCAAGCACATCCACCACCATTGGGGGATCCTGATCGTTTAGGGAATAAAACAGAGGGCACTGCATGTTCTCTTTCGATGCAAAGAAATCTATTTCCACTCTCCAGTAAATTGCCCATAGGTGAGCCGTTATTTCATTGTGGAGCTTCCAGTCTCCATAACGTTGATTGCCTCTGAACAATAAATCTGTCCAGATTCATCACACCAGGAACCACGAGCTGCTCCACAGAGTCAGTTTGTGTGCCAGCATGTGCAGTCGGCATCCTTTAATGCATCCTTCAAGTTGATGTATGTGAACCAATTGCCTGGACGCACATAGCGGATAAGAGCTGCATGTGTTAGCATTCTGAACTTGTACTTCCTCAGATACCATTCAGCACACATAGGTGAGACCAGAAAACACCTAGAAAATAGAAGCCAAAGTGGCTTACCTCATGAGGTACTGGCCATATCAGCCTGGCTTCTTTGTGTCACATTGGGGTCGAAAGACTTCTTAACTTATGTGCCTCTAGGCTCTGAAGGTTTGATTGAGCAGCAAGTGGTGGCTTGAGGTGGTGGCTATCATTAGTGATCTAGTAGGCTGGTGGACGGGCTACAGCCTGAGCGAACATCTGCTGAGGTGTCTGGGAGGGAGCCATTTGCCTCCTGGGGAGGTCCAATTTAAGCGATATTCATTGAAGAACTGCACACCTGTGAAGGCGCAGGCAAAGGTCTGTGACCAGAAACATCTGGTTCCACAGTGCTGGGCTGGGTGAGGCAGTCATTTCTTCCTGAAAGGCCATGAGCAAAGATTCAGGGCTCTGACAGACATGGTCACTGCTTAGTAGCATTTCTGGAGACAATTGACCTTGGATGAAAAGGTAGAAAAGCCCACAGTCATGGGGGACTTTTGAGTGGAATGGAGGCAGGATGCCACAAGGGGTTCTACTGGAGGTACAGTAAGTGGGCGAATCCACTGCCTTCCATATCGACCCAGTCAAATGCTGATGTTCCCAAAATAGAATTTCTTCGTGGAAAATGGAGTGCTCCATGAATGAGTGACTTCCACCAGGCATCACGAGAAGCCTTGCAGGGAATTTCATTTTTGGCATTTTCCCTGATGCTATGGGCTTTGTGGCCTGTATGTGTAAAAGTCTCTCTGTCAACTTTGTCCTCTTAAGAACTGTGGTCAATGACTCATCCACTGAGTCGGACCCGTCTTCTGCAGTGACACACTGAACAGCCCTGAAGCTGTCTGCCCAAGACATGAAGCACACACCAGTTGAGTGTCCATGCTCAATATCTTGTTCCCACAGATGTATGTCTTAGCTGGGGCTTTGTCCTTTCCCATTGTGGGGGGGGGGGGGTTCTGTCATTGACATGTCCTCTTCAGAGCACAGCGTAGTGAAGTGGCTATATTGGCAATATGGAAGTTCATTAAACTTAGAATTTTGTCAAGGCCGAATATGACCCTTGCTGACCAAATGATGAATACATTTTTACATTTTTTGAAAATAAATACTTGCACAATTACAATCCAGTCCAGAATTATTGACACCCTTCAGGAGAGGCATGTTATTTTAACCAGGTAAAAATATATGTAAAGAAATAAACATTACACACTATGATATTCTGTATGATAAATTGATGTCTATACATTTTATGGTATTTTCATTATGTTTATATTGTTGCCAGGGTTTTTAAGTGTTTCTTTTTGTTGCCTTTGTATATGGTCTGTTTTCTGGGGTATAAATACACACACAGTACAGAGCTCTTACTGAAGAAGATAAATATGGTTTCTGACATTCACCAGTCAGGTAATGAATACAGAGGAGTACGTTTTTTTAATAAAAAGTTTTTAAATGAAATTGCGGAGCAGTTAAAAAAATTGCACAAAATTGAAGGAGGCAAAGAAGTGGCCAAATATTTATTCTGGAGTTTTAAAAACTGTAACTGTGAAAAGCAACACTTACCCTCAGTAACACCCCAAAGGATGAAGACAATAGACATAGCAATATTAGGAGAAAGGACATGTGCACACTGTATAGCTAGGGCTCTTCTGCTGTCATCTACAAACAAACAAAAAAGAATATTTGTATTAGGTTTACTGTATTAAGTTGAAATGTAACCTTACCAAACTTCTGAAGTGATAAAATGAAGACCAGACTTACCATTACTTTTAAAGGAGGTAAAAGATAGGTAGCCTAGGATAAGTGATCCAAAGACAAATCCAAGTATACATAAAACAAAAATTCCAATATGTATAGAGGAAAAACCTGCGTGGCACAAACACCAGAGTTAATAAAACATTATAACACTGTAATATTTGGGATGAAATAATGAACAACTGGTGATATTTTAAAATAATCACACTATCTTACTAATGGACGTGTCTCAAAGAAATACATTTTCATATTATATTATATATCAAATTATTATATTATATATCAAATTATTTTTTGTTCGCTTTTTTATATAACTTGTTGAATATGTTGCTTGCTTTAAACTGAAAAAATAAGTCAACTTGGAGCAATCGCAGATATTTTTATTACTTTCCCTGCATCTGAAAAAAAAACTATAAATGACACAAATATAAGAAACAACCATTTTTTTTCAAGTTCCTTTCCCAGTCATGATACTGTACATTTAAAATTAATGGACATTTGAAGGGACCGATATCACGCAACAATAATGTGCTTAAAGGAAAGCATGACCTCACAGTTGGCTAGTGTCACTGTGATTGACAGGAGAGAGAAAGTTTTCCCCTCCCACCCAATGAGCATTGAGTGTTGCTCTCATAAGGGCACATAATTTTAGCCCTGATAATCCACTTCTGACTTATTAAGGCACTCAGCTCTGCTATATTTTTACACATTTTGTGTATAAAAAACATTGACTTACCCAGCTGCAGCACTTCCACAATTGTATTATCTGATAATGCCCCAGAGAATGCTAAACATATATACAGCCCTTTGTCCTCAGTTTGAACATTCTTCAGTCTCAATGAGAAGTTTCCTTTGTTCCTTTCTTCAGCGCTGAAGAACTCGACTCTGTCTCTGTATCTCTCATGGGACGAGTCCATCAGGACCTCACCCTCCTGATAGAGCAGCACTAAGATATCTTCATCCATTTTCTTCCATGACACCTCTTCTATATTTTCCGGTGGGATATGTGAATCTACAGAGCAATTCAGAGTGACATCTTCACCCGCATAAGCAGATATGACATGGCCTCCAGACACGATGAAGCGCTCTGAAATGATAATTGTAAAAAAAAATTGAATATACGTAAAAAAGAATTGAACTCAAGTGTTTCTTTTTAAATCCAGTATTATTTACAGAACATTATTTACACTGGGTGATAAAATTTACCCACCAATCTCCTTTATTTCAATCAGAGTTTCATCAGAGTCCAGGTTTGTGTAAACAGCACACTTATAAACTCCTGCATCTTCACGGGTCACGTTTGTAAGGAAGAGAGAGAAGTTTCCATGAGCGATCTCCTCAGTGAAGAAATGAGCTCTTTCATGATAACGCTGGTTCTGAGACTCTGGTCGACTCGCTCCCTCCTGCCACAAGTGCACTAGAGTTTCAGAGTCAGTTCTTTTCCACTCCACTTCCAGTTCTTCCACTGGTAGAGGAGGTTCTACAAAGCAGGGCAGCATCACTGAGCCTCCCAGCTGGACAATGAGAGGATCAGACAGACCGTGGAGATGGAACCCTAAAGTGAATAAAAACACTGGTAGAAGATGTTGACCTAATGTGTTAACTGCCAGTCAAGTCAGCATGTCCCAGTTTGTGTGGGTTTCCTCCATGGAGGCTATACCAGTTTCCTTTAGCCTTGCAAAAACATGCCACTAGGTAAATGTAAGCACAATACCCCTCCCTACAGGTTCAGGGGTGCAGTCAGATCTGAGCCACTTGAATTTACCTGGGCAGAGTCAAACCAAAAGTCCAGGTGTAGGAGACAACTCAGTGAGTTTCAGCTTGGATAAATGTGTTTGTTGTTCTGTGCTGTACAGCATCTCATGCCTTAATGTTAGAGGTAGGAGTTAGGATTAGGCTTATAGAAGGAGTCAGATCAGTTCCAGCTCTACTCCCCAAACATTTGGTTCCGCAGCAAGGACTGTCTTGATAAATGGGTTACTCTAAATTGTCCCTAGTTGTGAATGAGCATATGTATGTGATGTTCTGAGATGGACTAGAGTAACCTGAATGAAACCTCTTAAAAGTAAGGTTTTGGCTCCTGAGTGGGACAACAGAACATAGTTTGCCCCATTGACTCCAGATTGAAGGTTGGAATCCTGAAGATGCCACAGCTGTCTGTGGCTGGGATTTCAAGACAGTAAAATTGGTTGTGTTCTCTGGGTAGGAGTGGTAGCATTACTCTCTTCCTTATCATTCAGAGTGACATTAGCCAATCCCTGGATGGTACTAGTCATGTGATAGGGAAAAGCCAGCTGGTGAGTGGGAAATGGTAAATGACCAAATTAGCAGAAAATGGGGTCTAAAAAAACAAACAAACAAAAATAAATAAATAAAGGGGTTTCTGGTGTCTATCTTGGGTAGTGGTAGCTCAGTGGTTAAGATGCTGGAAGGCCATGAGTTCACATCCCAGCACTGCTAAGCTGCCACTGCTGGGCCCTTGAGCAAGGCCCTTAACCCTCAACTCTTCAGTTGTATGAATGAGATAAACATAAGTTGCTCTGGATAAGGGCATCTGCCAAATGCTATAAAGGTCTATCAGTGTCTAATTGTTTGCAGACATGTCTGCACTCACAAATGTATTTGTAGGACAGTTTTGTATACATTATAATTTTACAAGTGATATTTTTACCGTCACACACAACATGTCTGTACCTATGCCCTTCTCTCTGTTTCATTAGCTGTGTTTGTGCTACACTGTCACATCACAGCTGACTTTGTTTCTAACCCCATTCCCCATCAGCATCACAAACTATAAAACATGTCACATGACTACATCATATGTTCAACTTCAACAGATTTCTAATTACAGACCTGTTCATAATCACGCTCACTTTTAAACCCAGACTTTCAGTCATTGCGAAGTCTCACTTCTAGCATTCCAAGCATTTTGATTCATTTCAAACCCTCTTACACTCACCATCCACTTTAATAGGAACACCTGTACACCTGCACATTCATGCAGTTATCTAATCAGCCAATCATGAGGCAGCAGCACACTGTGCAAAAAAATCATGCAGCTACAGGTCAAGAGCTTCACGTTCACATCAAACATCAGAATGAAGAAAAAGTGTGATCTCTGGGACTTTAACTGTGGCATGGATTTTGGTGCCAGATGGGCTGGTTTGAGTATTTCAGAAACTGCTGATCTCCTGGGATTTTCACACACAACAGTCTCTAGAGTTTATACAGAATGGTGCAAAAAACACAGGCTCACCGAAACTAGACAGTTGAAGACTAGAAAAAACTCATCTGGTCTTTTTCTCATGGCTCATGATAGCCTCAGATTCTTGTTCTTGGCTGACAGGAGTGGAACCTGATGTGGTCTTCTGCTGTAGTAGCTCATCCACCTCAGTGTTCGATGTTTTGTGCATGCTTTTCTCCTCACCATTGGTGTAAAGAGTGATTATCTTTCCTATGACCTCAAACCAATCTGGTCATTTTCCTCTGACCTCTCTGATCAACAAGGCGCTTCCACCCACAGAACCGTATTTCACGCAATAACTTATAGAACCCAGGAACCTGGTGCTGTGAGGTAACAGTGCGACCCAATGCACCACTGTGAATCCCCTATTACAGCATAATAGCTGATTATTTAAAATGAGCATTTTATAGTAGATTAAACTTGTCTTGGTTCAACTGAATTGACTGATCTTTCAAATTTAAAGGAGAAATACAGTAAAGTTCTACAGTAAAATTAATCAATTTTTCAGCATAGTGAATGGGAATAACTACAAAATTCTACAGTAAATGTTATTCATTTTTATTCTGAGCATAGAGTAGTTCACTATGAATTAAACTACATGAATACTCATAAATAATTAAACTCAAATACTGTGAACACTCGCGTTCCGTGTTCAGTGCTATTACCAGTAAGTTTTATATTTTTTTACTTCAACACATTCATTAAAAAAGAGACATATTAAACTTTCAGAAAAACTTATCGGGCCATCTCAGCATGTTGTTATATTTAAATAAATTTAAATTTTTCTACATTTTCTCCCATTCTTAAGTCAACACTGTTAAGGACGTATGGCTATATGGAGGGAATATCTTGCAATGAATTAGTAACATAAAAAAACCTTTTATATCACTTTATTGGTCCCCAAATAAATAACAAGTGATTGTGCAAAAAAAAAAGAAAACATCAAAAGCTATTTTTCATATAGTTATTGTCTTAACATTAAAAGCACACATGTGAGCGTCTTAATCTTTAGAGAAAATAGCATTAAATCTATTGAGAGTTTAAAAAGATATATGGTAACAGCTTGCTTAATATTCCTCTACAATTGATGATACTATTATAATATTATTTATAATAATATTTTTGTGAATATTGGCAAAATATTTTTTCTAAATATTGGTAAATAACAGGGTTGATATTGTTGGGTTATATGGCATTAAATGAAGTAGTCTTTTAATTTCCTGCTGCACTCATGGCACATTTTATCTTTTATGAAAGTTTTCCTGCAAACTTTGATTCAAGCTGCAGCTTGTTCCTTATCTACAGAGGCTGTGTAGTTACAGTCCTCCAAAAACAGTCCTCCAAAATATCCATGAACCAGAAAACCTTTTTTTTTTTTTTTTTGCTACGATACACACTTGTGTTGGATTTAGTGAATAAGTGATTAGAAATGTATTTTTGGCAGTTTTACAGAAGAACTATTATTCCTAGTCCCTCAATTCTGCATTTTTGTTGAAGCACAGGGGAAAAAACCCATCCTCACTTAAAATCCTGTACTGCCTTTCAGCTCCATATAACTCAAAGTGAATTCACAGTCACTAACAAGCAGAAAAATGTTTTACAGTAATTACCGTGACAGATGACCACCGACAGCAGCACATAAAAGCACCTCATTA
>CM074956.1:948803-960875 GCA_037577455.1 Pangasius macronema
GTTTTGTCCTAGTTTCTGTACGATGGTCAGATTATCCTTATGAATAACTGCGACGCCTCCTCCTCTACCGGTTAAACGAGGCTGATGTATGTAGCTATAAGCGGGCGGACTAGCTTCATTTAATGCAACATAACTGTTCTGCCTAATCCACGTTTCTGTTAAACATAACGCGTCATACTCCTGATCCGTGATCAGTTCATTAACTTATTGCACATATCAAAACAGTGCAATAAGTAAAGAATATGTACAGCAAATAGTGTAAAACTAAGCATGTACAGCAAACAATGCCAACAAATATGAACAAATGGCAGGGTTAAGTGCAATAAGCAAAAATGTACAGAGATTAAGGCAGAAATTAAACGTTAATAAATTAATAAATATTGAGGTAGTAGTCCTTTGTTATTGTACAATCAACCCTGAATCTTATGTGCTGAGAAATATTAGTTAATTAAGTTCAGTTCGTTGATGGCATGTGGATAAAAACTGTTCAAGAATCTGGAAGTGCATGTCTTAAGGGACCAATAGCATCTTCCAGTGGGTAGCAGAGTAAAAAAGTGATTACCGGGGTGCGAAGTGTCCTTTATTATATTTCTGGCCCGTCGTATGCATCTGGTACTCTAGATGTCCTCAAGAGATGGCAGCTGTGCACCGATGATTTTCTGTACCAAGTTGATGACTCTCTGCAGAGCTTTTTTGTCAGCCACCGTGCATCCAGCATATCACACCAGAATTTCATGGGAAAGTATGCTTTCAACTGAACAGTGGTAGAAGGACACAAGCAGCTGCCGGGTCAGGTTAGTTTTCCTCAGTGTCCTCAAAAATTACAGCCATTGCTGTGCTTTCTTCACCAGAGATGTTGTGTTTGCAGTCCATGTGAGGTCATGAGTAATGTGAATACCGAGAAATTTAAAGGTGGTCACCCTCTCCACCATTTCTCCTCCAATGTACAGGGGGACTGGTTCTTCCTTCTGTTTCTGAAAATTGATAATAAGCTCCTTTGTTTTGGAGGTGTTGAGTGCCAAATTGTTGATGATGCACCATTCTGAGAGTACATCCACCTCCTTCCTGTAAGCAGAATCGTCACCGTTTGATATTAGCCCCACGACAGTTGTGTGAGGAAAGTTTTTGATCCAGAAACATATGTAATCACTGATTCACAGGTTAAGCAGTTTGATGACCATCCTGCTGGGGATGATAGTATTAAATGCAGAGCTAAAGTCCACAAACAGCATTCTTACATATGCTCCAAATGATTCAGAGCAATATGGAGAACTATATTGAAGGCGTCATCAGTTGACCTGTTTGCTCTATAAGCAAACTGATGTTGATCCAAAGATGGAGGAAGCGATGCTTTAATGCACTTGAGTATGACCTTCTCAAGGCACTTCATCACAGTGGAGGTGAGAGCCACTGGTCTGTAATTATTAAGGCTGCTGATAGCTGTTCTTTTGGGAATAGGCACAATTGTGGCAGACCTAAGGCAGTTGGGAACAGTGCATGTTGACAGAGAGAGGTTAAGTATGTTACAAAAAACCTCTGCCAACTGATCTGCGCAGTCTCTTAGTGCCCTCCTGGGAATGCCGTCAGGCCCAGCTGCTTTCCTAGGATTAACCCTGTGGAGCACATTCCTAACCTCAGCTATGCTGACAAAAGGTGCTAGTTTGTCAGTGGATGGTAACAGTCTCATCCATATTGACTTCAAAGCGGGCAAAGAAGTGATTTAGTTCCTCTGCCAGTGAGTTGCTGGTGCTGGTGATGCTTAGACCTGTGCTGCCTTTGTAATTAGTGAGGTGCTGGATGCACTGCCATACTTGCCGTGGGCTCCCATTCCTGAAGTGGCTTTCAATTTTCTGTCTGTAGGCTGCTTTTGTCTTCTTGATGCTCTTCTTCAAGTTGGACCTGGCTGTGCGGTACAGTTCAGCATTACCAGACCTGGAGGCTGAGTCACGGTCCCTCAGTCGGAGCTTAACATCATGTGTCATCCATGGTTTGTTGTTTGGATAACATTAAATTTTTTTCTCAATCGTGACACCATCAATACAGAACTGTAGGTAGGACAGGACAGTAAATGTGTAGTCTCCTACATTATGTTGTACAAATAAATCCCAGTTGGTGCATTCAAAAAGATCTGGAAGTTGCATGGAAGCCCCCTCAGGCCAAGTCTTAACTGTTAAAACAGATGGCTTTGTTTTCTTGAAGAGCTTTGTATGCAGGGATGAGAAAGAGGGACAGATGATCAGACTGACCAATGTGGGGGAGCTTTGTTACTTTGTATCTATCCTTTATGTTGCTATAGACATGATCCAAGACATTATGTCCTCTTGTGGGGCACGTAATGTGCTGGTGAAATTTGGGAAGTTTTTAGATTTGCTTGATTAAAGTCTCCCGCTATAATGAAAATGCCATCAGGGTAGGAGGTCTGCAATTTATTGATGATTGCCAACAAAACTTCCAGTGCCTGTTTGTGTTGGCACTTGGTGGAATGTACACAGCCATAACAATAACAGGAGTGAACTCCTGCGGTAGGTAAAAAGGCCGGCATCTAAGTGTTATATATTTTTTCAGAATGTAAAAAATAGTTGTAATAATGTATATAATTTATTTGTAAAGTTTCATGATAATATCTTCACATTAAAAATTTCCCCTATTCAACTGCAGTGTCTCACCTTAATAATTAATTCAGCTGACTTGATGTGTTTTACTCAAATGAAGCAAACTGCACTGGAGGAGAGCTGTAACATCATTACAGGCTGTTCACAAGTACATCACTTCTGCATTTCCATTTGAAAAAATCTTTTTTTTTCTTGCTGGAGACATGAACATGTAAGTTTACTGCGTTCTTTGAGTGCTGTTACAATATACATACGGGATGTTACAGTTGTGCTGCTTTATCGGTAGAAACTGTTGATCATATCAGTAAACTTGAATTTGAAAAATCAACAATTCTATTCATGTTATGTGGGAAATACAAAGTCTGTAATTTAAATAAAAACTCAAACCAAAAAAGTGACAATTGTGCCATCTCTGTAATGGTAACTTTACCTTTACAACTACATTGATTTAAAAAACATTTTCATAGGTTGTTTGTTTGTTTTAATTTTTATGTCACAAAATTTAATTTGCTTCATCACTTGATGTGCAGTTACTGTGACAATGGTACCTAGTGTCTGAAAGCAAGTTTTATTTAATGATTTTCAGTGTTAAACTGAAACCCAAACTGTATAATTAATAAGTAAATATTGGGGCGCTTCTAACATTCCAGCCACTTGTTTTCTATTGGCTCATGGATCCACAACGCAATAGTAATAAATTACTGGATTTGTTTTGATTGCTCATTTGTCTTCATGATGCTGTGGGTTTAGCTTTGTTCTCTTACAAACTCTGAGTACTTCCAGGAACAGGGGTATTTATATCACATGATATTTTAATTGCACACAGGTTGACTTAATTGAACTAATTATCTAACTTCTGGTGGTACCTGGTTGAGAGCAGAACTAATTCATTGGTTTCACAGCACTGGGAGTGATTTTTTGTTTTTCTTTGTAATACACTGCCTAGCCCAAACAAAAAAGTCGCACGATCTAATATTTTGTTGCACTGCATTTAGCTTTGATTATGGCATGCATTCGTCCTGGCATTGTTTCAACAACCTTATGCAACTTCACAACATTTACTTCCATCCAAAGTTGCATTAATTTTTGGCCGAGATCTTGTATTGAGGACGGGAGAGTCCTCACTCCGTAAAGTCTTCTCCAGCACATCCCAAAGACTTTCAATGAGGTTGAGGTCAGGACTCTGTGGTGGCCAATTCATGTGTGAAAATGATTCCTCCTGCTCCCTAAACGACTCTTTCACAAGTTAAGCCTGATGAATCTTAGCATTCTCATCCTGGAACATGCCTGTGCCGTCAGAGAAGAAAAAGTCCATTGATGGGATAACCTGGTCATTCAGTACATTCAGGTGTTCAGCTGACTTCATTTTATTGCCACACTATGAGGCTGAGCCTCGACCTAACCAGCTGATGCAACCCCTGATCATAACACTGCCTCCAGAGGCTTGTACAGTAGGCACTATGCATGACAGGTGAATCACTTCATGTATTTCCCTTCTTACCCCGACACGCCCACTGCTTTGGAATAGGGTAAATCTGATTTTATCAGACCACATGACCCTTTTCCATTGCTCCACAGTCCAGGCTTTATGCTCCTTAGCAAATTGAAGTCATTTTTTCTGATTAGCCTCGCTATCAAATGGCTTTCTTATGGCCACACAGCTGTTTAGTCCAAATCGTGTAAGTTCTCATCACATTGTGCATGTGGAAATGCTCTTACTTCCACTATTAAACATAGCCGTGAGTTCTCCTGTTGATTTTTTTTATGATGTGACATAACCAAGCGTTTTAAAGATCTCCGATCACGATCATTCAAGATTTTTTTCTGACTAAATTTCTGCTGTAAAGTTGATGCTTCACCACTATCCTTCCAGGCTTTAATAATGCACTGGACATTTCATAACCCAGTTCCAGTGATTTCAGCAATCTCCTTAGTCGTTTTCTTTGATTGATGCAGGCCAATAATTTCCCCCTTCAGTAACATCTTTTCCACGACCATGGGATACGTAATCTGCCATGGTTGTTTAAGAAATGAGAAGCTACACATTGCATCAGTTAAGGTTAAAAGAACTGTTGCCATCACTGCAGTAATGATCCAATCATAGGCTCTTAAGGATTTGCTTATTTAAACCCAAACAGCAACCTTTTTTTTGGCCAGGCAGTGTAATTTAGAGTAAATAAGGAGTAAATACTTTTTTTGATAACTACATTTGCCAATATTATGGGCAATTTAGTTTAGATTTATGACAGATAATCACAATTAAGTCTGTTTCATTTCCAACAACTGTATATATGTTTGCCTGTGATTTGAATCCTGTCTAAGTTTTTCTGCTATTTTGATGCTGCTTGTGACTGAATCCAAACAGCTCTGCCTCTCCATGACAACCATACTGTCTATAATAGAAGTCCTTTCTTTCTTTTTTGATGAGGAAAATCAGACCTATGCATTTTATACTACATAGCAACCGCAACCATGGTGTTAAACCAAAGTAATAGACTTTTTTCTTCTTTTCAGCAACTTTCCAAGACGTGACAAAGGACAGTAGACAAGATGATGATATGGCTAATTAGCTCCTGCCAGTTACTTTAATTTGCATCTTAGAAATTTAAAAAATGGTGACTAATCCTTTTTTATCTTTTCTAAAAATATAGATGAGTGAAAGCACATGATTTTAAAATTTAAATTTTATTGTTTAATTAGCTCCTTACTCGACTTTTCACTTTATATAAGCATGAAGTAACATCTTGCAGATGGTAATGGTTTGGTGTATACTCACGTAAATAAGCAACAAATGTTATCACGGTATATTGTAGTGGAACTGCCGAGTAGTTAATTAATTGGTGGAGATTATCTGCAATATAATAAGGACACAGTATGTACTGATTAGGTCAGTGTTTCCTAACTCCCACATACAGCCCACATTTTACTAATTCCCAGCTCCAAAAAGCCTAAATAAAGTAATCAAAAACACTGATGACCTGCTGCAGGTGTTTTCAGCGCTAGCAGAAAGCAAAAGTTGGACCTGGGGCAGGTATTCAAACTGTGGAAGAAATTCTAGGAGGGCTACAGGTGTGGGGTGAAAAGTAAAATACCAAAAAAATAAAAAATAAATGACTTTATCAAACATGCAAACCTTTATGTGACCTGCAGCTGAGCCAATAAACACACAGTACTGTGCAAAAGTCTTTTTTTTTTCTTTTTAAGAAAAAAAAAATCTACACAGTGATGGAGACATTATGTTTTCAAGTTGTTTGTGCCTCCCTCCAAGTTTGTTGTAGAAGAGACTTTTGCATAGTACCATATGAGTCTGAAATGACCAACAGTCTCTCCCCCTTTCCCCGTCTCACTTCAGTAATCCTTCGGCCAGTTCTCTTGTCTCTTCCAATTTCCCCACTTAAACATATGATGTGAAATAAAATCTATCAATGAATGTTCAACTTCCTGGCTCAGATAAGACATTATTAAATATATTTATTAGTGATGTACTGCATTTACCCACCTGCCTACACACACAGACACATGCAGGGGGGGACTATGCATTATTCTGGCATGGGTTTGGCACCATGAATAAACTGGAAATTGGGCCTCATGGCCCAGCAGTGAGAATTTAAAAAATGACTTTTCTGGGTACCATATATTTTTTTTTAATCTTCAGTTTTTTCTTTATTACTTAATTAAAGCTGCAAATGAATTTTTAAAAGCATTTTAGCTACATATTTGCATAATGCCAATAACAAGTTCTCGTAGGACCACTGATCATCAAATCATACCTGAAAATGTTTTCAAATGGAGAGCAATCCAAAGTAGGAAAAAGATCCTAACAAAATTAAGTGCTGAACAAGTTGCTGCTTCAGTAAAAAACCCTGTAGGAAAGATCAATTAATGAATTAATGTATTGCAGCCAAATAAAGAAATTGTTAGACAAACAACCCACTGAGTTTAAAAAGACACAATATTGTCTCTTTACTCCAGAACTGTACCAAGCAACCTAGAATTACTATTACTCGCAATAATTATTAACGAAATTCAGTTATAAAATTTCCTTTAATTTTTAGGATTTTAAATGTTAGTGGCACCTCTGAATTTATGTCTTTCATGTATCCTCTTTGGCAGTCCAGCGATGTGTTCTCTATAATAATGGTGATGGATATGGGGGAGACAACAAGGGGTTGAATATCTTTAGGTTAGAACTGTAAACCCTGCTCTCTGGAGGCAAAGATGAGGTATCTTCTTGTTTTCCCTCAGAAGCAATATTCCATTATGCCAGCAAGGATTGGCAGATATGATGTGTGCATTTCGGAGGCAGGATTTACTCCTGCCTTATTCCTGCAACGTCACCTAGGCAATCTATACAAGCACACCTCACAGTCACAGTCGTAACACAAATTTCTCTTTCAAGCATTTGTTTGAGTCAGGATATCATGACTTCCAAATTTCAGGACAAGTTTATCTCATAGACCAAGACTGAACGTAGCCAATCAGACTGGTGTGTCTGTTTGTGAGCTCACACTAAGTACAGAATGCACCAGAGTGGATTTAGTCAAAACTATGTCAAACCCATAAAACCTCAGGTCCAGGACATGGCCATTCCCCCAGTAGAGTGGGCACGCAAGCCTGTGGGAGGCTATAGTCCCTTTTGGGAATAAGCTGAGATTATAGCTTCCATGACACAAACAGTTTGCCAGATTTCCTGATCCCTGCTGTCCTGTCAACATAAGTCCAGAGTGAGCGGACTGGGCAAAGTGCATTTGAATGTTCTTGCCCTTCAGAAGCAAAGAGAGTGAGATAAAAGGCCAATAATATAATCACCTGGCATGTCAGTGATGTGTCGGTAACTCTGGGGATGAATGTAGGATTAGGCGCCAATAAAACCTGAACCTTATCCTGTAGAAATTGCATACACGGTGTGTTTACCAACATGGATACCAATGTGGATGTCACTAACGCACTTTGCTGAAGCCAGTGCCAGCAGTATCACCATTTTCAATGAAAGTGCTTTAATCCAACTGATCCAGAGGGTCTGATAATACCTCCAGCACCATAGCCAAGTCTCTTGGAGTGATTAAAGGTTTAGATACAGGGTGGGATCAAGGAGCCCCTTTCATAACTCGGCAAATAAGGGGGTGTCAGCCCACTGTTGTGTTCCCAAAACTTACATGACAAACCAAAATGGCAGCCAGGTATACCTTACAGAAAAGGTAGAAGGTTAGAGAAGGTTTTGCCCTTATCTAGTAGTTCCTGTAGAAACAGGACATTGTAACGCAACTGAGCCTGAGGCCATGCACAGGCCTCAAACATTTTTCTGAATGGTCATGATAATGCTGTCACATAGCCAGGCTGTGGTCAGATTCAACTTCTCACACACCAGGCCCAGAGTGCCAGATGAAGGTGAAATATTTCCACTTGAGCCTGATTTAGGGGTTCTCTGCATCTACGGAGAGGCCATGGGCAGCCACAAATAAGTTGAATTATCTCGGCCAGCCAGTTCTCCCTGGACATCAGGAGCTATCAAATTGAGCATGAGCCTCTGTCCCTGTACCCTGCATAGAGTATTGGCACAAACATGTGGGTCTGCGGCCGCTCATATGCAAGCGCATCCACCCCCTTTGGAGCATCATGATCATTTAGGGAATGAAACAGGGCACAGCATGTTCTCTTTCAATGCAAAGAAATCTATTTCCATATGCCAGAAAATTGCCCATAGATGAGCCGTTAATTCATTGTGGAGCTTCCAGTCTCCATAACGTTGATTGCCTCTGAACAGTAAATCTGTCCAGATTCATCACACCAGGAACATTAGTGGCTCTCAAGTGATGGGAACCACGAGCTGCTCCACAGAGTTAGTTTGTGTGCCAACATGTGCAATTGGCATCCTTCAACGAGTCCTTCAAGTTTATGTATGTGAACCAGTTGCCTGGATGCACACAGCGGACAAGAGCTGCATGTGTTAGCATTCTGAACTTGTACTTCCTCAGATGCTGTTCAGCACACACAGGTGAGACCAGAAAACACTTAGAAAATAGAAGCCAAAATGGCTTTCCTCATGAGGTACTGGCCTTATCAGCCTGGCTTCTTTGTGTCACATTGGGGTTGAAGGACTTCTTAACCTATGTGCCTCTAGGCTCTGAAGGCTTGTTTGGGCAGTGAGTGGAGGCTTGAGGTAGTGGCTATTACTTAGTGATCTAGTAGGTGGGTGGACAGGCTACAGCCTGAGCGAACATCTGCTGAGGTGTCTGGGAGGGAGCCATTTGCTTCCTGGGGAGGTCCAATTTAAATGATATGCATTGAAGAACTGCACATCTGTGAAGGCGCAGGCAGAGGTCTGTGACCAGAAACATCTCGTCCCACAGTATTGGGCTGGGTGCGGCTGTCATTTCTTCCTGACAGGCCATGAGCAAAGATAAAGCATTCAGGGCCTTCCATATCGACCCAGTCAAATCCTGACCCTCCCTAGATAGGATTTTTTTGTGGAAAATGGAGTGATCCATGAGTGACCAGGCATTCCAAGAAGCCTTGCACAGCATTTCACTTTTGCCAGCCATTTTACCTGATGCTATGGGCTTTGTGGCCTGTGTGTATAAAAGGTTCTCTGTCGACTTTGTCCTCTTAAGATCTGAGGTCAGTAGACTCATCCACATAGTCGAACCCATCTTCTGCAGTGGCACACTGAACAGCCCCAAATCTGGGTCTTGTGGCAGGAGCATGGCTGCTCCTACCATGGGGTCTATGCCCATCTGGTTAGCTTGGCACATCAGCCTGTGCCAGTGACTCTTAAGGGGAAAAGCAGGCACAGTGTTCACACAAACCCAGGGATACTAGCACACTTTGGGCATGTTCTTGTCCTAGGTATGTTACCACAGATGTGTGTCTTAGCTGGGGCTTTGCCCTTTTCTGTTGTGAGGGGGGTTTGACATTGACATGTCCTCTTGTGGCTATGTTGGCAATATGGAAGTTGACTAAACTTACAGTTTCGTCAAGGCTGAATATGACCCTTGCTGACTAACTGATGAATACATTTTTTGAAAATACATACTTGGACAATTACAGTTGTCCAGAATTATTGGCACCCTTCAGGAGAGGCATGTTAGTTTAACCACGCAAAAATATATGTAAAGAAATAAACATTACACACAATGACATTTTGTATGACAAATTGATGTCTATACATTTTATGGTATTTTGATTATGTTTATATTGCTGCCAGTTTTTAAGTCTTTTTTGTTGCCTTTGAATATGGTCTGTTTTGGGGGTATAAATACACACACAATACAAAGCTCTTACTGAAGAAGATAAATATGGTTTCTAACTTGCACCAGTCAGGTAATGAACACAGAGAAGTACATTTAAAAAAAAAATTTTAGTTATATATTATATTCTTATTTTGTAAGAGGGTATTCTTATTTTTCATGAGGGGTGTCAAGTCTGTAATTTTGGAGTTTACTGTGATACAGTTGTAAACATTGTAACTCAGAAAAGCAACACTTACCCTCAGTAACACCCCAAAGGATGAAGACAATAGACATAGCAATATTAGGAGAAAGGACATGTGCACACTGTATAGCTAGGGCTCTTCTGTTGCCATCTACAAACAAGCAAAAAAAGAATATTTGTATTAGGTTTACTGTATTAAGTTGAAATGTAACCTTACCAAATGTATGAAGTGATAAAATGAAGACCAGACTTACCATTATTTCTAAAAGAGGTAAAAGATTGGTGGCCCAGGATAAGCGATCCAATTACAAATCCAAGTATACATAAAACAAAAATTCCAATATGCATAAAGGACAAACCTGTGTGGCACAAACACCAGGGTTATTAGAGCATCATGCTTTAAACTGAAACAAAAGATAAGTCAACTTGAAGCAATCACAGATATTTTTTATTACTTTCCCTGAATCAGGAAAAAAACTACAAATGACACAAATATAATAAACAACCAGACTTTGTTTTTTGCAACCCCTTTCCCGGTCAAGCATGACCTCACAGATTCCTATGGTTGGCTAGTGTCACTGTGATTGACAGGGGAGAGACAGTTTGTTGCTCTCTTAAGGGCAGTGCACCCCACATGATTTTAGCTCTGATAATCAACTTCTGACTCATTAAGGCACTCAGCTCTGCTACATTTTTACACGTTTTGTGCATAAAAATTATTGACTTACCCAGCTGCAGCACTTCCACAGTTGTATTATCTGATAATGCCCCAGAGAATACTTCACATATATACAGCCCTTTGTCCTCAGTTCGAACACTCTTCAGTCTCAATGAGAAGTTTCCTTTGTTTCTTTCTTCAGCGCTGAAGAACTTGACTCTGTCTCTGTATCTCTCATGGGACGAGTCTGTCAGGACCTCACTCTCCTGATAGAGCAGCACTAAGATATCTTCATCCATTTTCTTCCATGACACCTCTTCTATATTTTCCAATGGGATATTTGAGTCTACAGAGCAATTCAGAGTGACATCTTCACCCACATAAGCAGATATGACGTGGCCTCCAGAAACGATGAAGCGCTCTGAAATGAGAATTGTAAAAAAAAATTTTAATATACGTAAAAAAAGAATTGAACTCAAGTGTTCCTTTTTAAATCCAGTATTATTTACAGAACATTATTGACAGTGGGTGATAAAATTGACCTACCAATCTCCTTTATTTCAATCAGAGTTTCATCAGAGTCCTGGTTTGTGTAAACAGCACACTTAAAAACTCCTGCATCTTCACGGGTCACGTTTGTAAGGAAGAGAGAGAAGTTTCCATGAGCGATCTCCTCAGTGAAGAAATGAGCTCTTTCATGATAGCGCTGGTTCTGAGACTCTGGTCGACTCTTTCCGTCCTGCCACAAGTGCACTAGAGATTCAGAGTCGGTTCTTTTCCACTCCACTTCCAGTTCTTCTATTGGTAGAGGAGGTTCTACAAAGCAGGGCAGCATCACTGAGCCTCCCAGCTGGACAATGAGAGGATCAGACGGACCGTGGAGATGGAACCCTAAAGTGAATAAAAACACTGGTAAAAGATGTTGACCTAATGTGTTAACTGCCAGTCAAGTCAGCATGTCCCAATTTGTGTGGGTTTCCTCCTTGTAGGCTATACTAGTTTTCTTTACCCTTGCAAAAACATGCCACTAGGTAAATGCAAGTACGGTACCCCTCCCTACTGAGCCAACAGTTCAGGGGTGGAGTCAGATCTGATCCACCTGAATTTACCTGGGCAGAGTCAAACCAAAAATCCAGGCATAGGAGACAACTGAATGAGTTTCAGGTTGGATAAATGTGTTTGTTGTTCTGTGCTGTACAGCATCTCATGCCTTAAGGTTAGAGTTAGGAGTTAAGATTAGTCTTATAGGAGAAGTCAGATCAGTTCCAGCTCTACTCCCCGAACATTTGGTTCTGCAGCAAGGACTGTCTTGATAAATGGGTTACTCTAAATTGTCCCTAGTTGTGAATGAGCATATGTATGTGATGTTCT
>CM074956.1:1000437-1032021 GCA_037577455.1 Pangasius macronema
GCTCTCCCTTTTAGTTATGCTGTCATAGCTAGTCCTGCCGGAGTCCCTGCTTGCACTCTGCATGCAAAGTATATTGTTCTTAACCATTAGAGTTCAAAAGCATACCTAACAATCTCTCCCTCTCTCTCCCTCTCTCTCCATCTCTCTGTCGAACTACACATGCTGGGGATGGTGCCACCTGGAGGCTGTGGAGATGGTTTGGGGATCACATATGGGGAGCTGTACTGTAATGGCTTGNACCCAGATGAGGATGGGTTCCCTTTAGAGCCTGGTTCCTCTCAAGGTTTCTTCCTCATATCATCTCAGGGAGTTTTTTCCTTGCCACCATCACCTCTGGCTATATTTTCAATATATTTTTTGAATCCATTTATATCTGCAAAGCTGCTTTGTGACAATGTCCATTGTTAAAAGCGCTATACAAATAAAATTGAATTGAATTATTTCATTCATAACTCATTAGTAACTCGTTAGTAATTCATTAGTAACTCATTAGTAACTCATTAGTAATTCATTCATAACTCATTAGTAACTTATTAGTAAATCATTAGTAACTGCCTGGTCAGGGTCATGATGGTTTAAATTAAGCTACTAGCTTGTTTATATTTTGAAAAGTAGAACCAAGTAAAACAAAAATAATGCTTTCAGTAGTGGACAGGCTTAAAATTAAAATTAAAAGTGACTGTAAAGTATACAATCCCACCCAGTTTAAAATAGAGAGTATATAAACAAGTAATATAGGATAAGAGCTCGCTTAAATGTAGAGTACTTTTATTTTGCTTTTGCTACATTTTAACCTTAGTAAAAAAGAATAAAAGCAGAAAACTTACAACAGATCTTTAAAACTAAGGTAAAGTTTTTGAAGGATAATAAACTGGGAAGAAGAGAGGTCAGACATGGAATTTCAAGGATAGGGAGATATGAGGGTCTAGACTGAAGAGTTGCTGACAGGCAAACTGAAGAAAGAGGCGTTGGCCTGGGTACATATATATATAGGGGACTTTTTGGATGCTTGGGGCGCACAACTCTCGGGCTTGAGATTGCTGCGTCACCTTTGAGGGAATTCACCTTCTTTGAGCTCATTAGAACGTGTTGTATTGCTACTGCAATAAAGAAGTTTGCTTCTTCTCATCCAACGTCTGAAGATTCTTCATTGAATTTACTTGATTAAGTTAGAAGAAAAGTGAAAATATAGGTAATTGGAAAATACGTTGATCCACCCGCGAATGTGTCCACTCAGACGGGGATTCTGAGTTACGACAAGACACGCGGCCAAAAACACACTGATGAACCATGTTTATTTCTGCTACTGTAGATCATGACATGATGGGGGCGGAGCATACATGCTCTAGAGAGCATTTAATTGGAGGAACGCAAGATTAGTGCAGGATGAGTCATCAAAAAAAAAATTGGACGAAATATAAAATGAGAAGAAGAATATCTCTAAAATTATATTAATCGTAGTGGTGTCTGTAACACTAAAGGAGAGGGTCATATGATCAGATGATCCATGTGATTGATTTAAAAAAACAATGGCGTTTTTGTGCATTTCGTTATAAAAAAAAAACACAAAAAACGGTTAATCCGTTGGAAGGAAAAAAAAAACAAAAACGCGTTGGCGTCCAGGGTCACGTGGTGCGAGATTTGAGCCAATCAGAGGGGAGTGACGCTGTGGCGAGATGATGAGGCGAGAGACTGGCGACGCAAGCTGAGCTGAGCTGTAACTGGCGGCGAGTGAGCGCGCGCCCTGTCGGTACCTGGCTGTGTACGGTGTTACCGGTATTAGCATTAGCATTAGCAGCACTAGCAGCACAAGCGTTAGCTTCTCCGCGCGGCTCTTCATCTGCACGGTAAGACCTGCCAAGCTTGCCGGAGTTAACGTTTATATTTTTAGCCCGAGCCTGGTCGAGTCTCAAACTGCGCTCTGTAGTGTATACGAGTGCACTACGTAGGGCGTGTAAGCGCGACTGTTACACCCTACATAGTGCACTACATAGTGAGCAGCGAGCCGTTTGAGATGTGACCCGCTCCGGCTAGCAAAAGTCTGCAGCCTAACTTTGTCAGTAGGTGTTTTTATTTGGTGAAAAAAATGAATTAATGTGTTGGAGGTACCATAACGAATTTGTCAATGTAATATTAATTAGCTTATTTAATAATGTCAGTTCCGCTTTGTCGTCTTTGTTTTTGTAAAAACGTTCTGTTTTGCTGTAGTTTAGCATGTTAGCTGTTAGCATGTTCGCTGCTGTCATTATTGCCTTCTTTTCCTAGTCAAGTGAGCTAGCTAGTTAGCTTCTCCTTCTGATGCACTAAACTTTTAATAAATACAGCGGCGCTGTTATAGAAATTAATTGTGGAAATGTTTATATTGAGTTTGTTGGAGGTTGTGTGTGTGTGTTTATGAATTATATTAAATTATATGTAAATAAATGTGAGCATTGTGTTTAGCGTCGTTAGACTGTAAACTATGGAAAGCCAAAGGGGTCAGATTTCAGCAAAACGCTTTTGTGATGGTTTTTACGCTGCAATTAGTGTCTTATAAATATCATTACTCATCAACTTCATTTCACTGAAGTGTCATGCGAGGAAAGCGCTATCCGCCCTCTTCCACATACACGGCCTCACAGACGCTCCTGACTGGCTAGTCTCTCTGTGATTGACAGGAGAGAGAGCGTACGCCCCTCCCACCCTGAGAGCACGGCCAGGTCGTCATGGAAGTCTGTGACATCATCGGGATTCGACCTCGCGACCTCTCTGGACGTTCGGATACGCGTTTCTGTTTAAATTAAGACAAACTTCCTTTCTATATAACAAATAGTGAGTTAGTTTTGAAATATGCAAAAATATTAGCCAAAGCAATCACACACACACACACACACACACACACTCTGGACCTAATTTTTTATTTTATTTTTACACATTCACATAAAAGTGCAGTTGAAATTGCAGGAATTTTAAAGCAAATTTTATTGCACAAAAAAAAAAAACTTGAAAGATTGTGACCCTTTTGGTGCTCCATGATAACCCTACACAGCCGTCCTGAGAAGTGTGTGTGTGTGTGTGTGTGTGTGTGTGAGAGAGAGAGAGAGAGTGTGTGTGTGTCAGGACATGTTGGTCTGGTTGAACAGAACACGTTGACCTGTTTATTCATCAGATTTGTTTGATTTATTTCACCGAAGTGAAAATTTAAACTCTCATGAGTTAGTCCACATTACACACACACACACACACACACACACACACACACACACACACACAGTGTTATTACAATGCAAACAGCAGCTGTGTGTTGACAAAAGGCTCGGCCAGTACAGATACTACGTTCTCCTCCTTGACCTTTTGTCACGGTTGCCTTATTGTTACAGTGTAGTGTTGCACTAAGCGCTATATTTAGGCAACATATTTGTGTTGTTTTTTTTTTCTTCCTGGAGCACAGAAGAGATGTGTAAGGGAAAGGAATGTGATCCATGATGTTCCGGTAGCCCTGGCATGCAGATCACCTGAGTAAATCTACATTCACGCTAGTCACACGCAGTTTGGCCATGTAGCAGCCTT
The DNA here is from genome assembly GCA_037577455.1 of Pangasius macronema. Classification (NCBI taxonomy): domain Eukaryota; kingdom Metazoa; phylum Chordata; class Actinopteri; order Siluriformes; family Pangasiidae; genus Pangasius; species Pangasius macronema. Next base: position 1,003,987 of record CM074956.1, read on the forward strand.
GTGGGCGTGGCCTGTACAGCACAACCGGCCCAAAATATACAATTCATGCCGGTTTGATTTGCATGCTCCGCCCTCGCTTTCGTACTAGCTTCTGTCTCAGGCTGCGTTCACACCAGATGGGAACTCGTAACGTTCCCCATTTCAGAGCGCGTGAAGACACTCACTGTAAGCTGTCTGCAAAACCTGGAACTCCGCAGTTAAATCATCGTTTATTTTTAAAGCGGATGTGATGATTCAGCACCGGAAATTACACGCAAGAGCGAATTTCAGTTGTCGGAGTTGTCAAATGTCGCAGACCCAAACGCACTAATCATCTTCGGGAGTTTACAGATTAGCCGCTAGGTTACTTACTTAACAAAATGTGTTTTTATTTATTTATTTTTTTGCTAAATATTAATATTGTTACACATCAACAAGACACTTGGAACTGCTTTTTGTGGTGGAAGAAATTGCTTTGCTCCCCCCCACCTTACTTTGTAAACTGTTACATAAAAGCAATAAAACACACGAGGTCGTGTGAAATCGTGACTGACATCACAGCGAAGTTCTCCAGCTGATGTTATTCCCTCTCTCTCTCTCTCTCTCTCTCTCTCTCTCTCTCTCTCAGGTTCTGTTGCATAACAATTTCACTCATTTCCCTCACTGTTCAGTTCTTTCTCTGATTGGCCACTTTATGTTTGTGTGTGTGTGTGTGTGTGTGTGTGTGTGTGTGTGTGTGTGTGTGTGTTTAGGTGACGCGATGTCTGCTAGAGCCATCTCGGAGCAGACGGGGAAGGAGTTCCTGTATAAACACATCTGCACTACCGCGGCTGTCCAGAACCGCTTCCTGTACGCCACCGTCACAGCCGAGACCGACTGGGATCGACTTGCACAGGACCACCCATGGCTCCTCACTCAGGTGTGTGTGTGTGTGTGTGTGTGTGTGTGTGTGGGGACTCCTTTATGGCAGTATCGTATAACCATGCCTCACATGCCTGTCCTTCTGTGCAGCGATTGGTTGTGAAGCCCGATCAGCTGATCAAGCGCAGAGGGAAGCTGGGTCTGGTGGGCGTCGACCTCGACCTCCAGGGCGTTCGTGATTGGCTGAAGTCACGCATGATGAAAGAAACTACAGTAAGTCCCGTGTGGAAGGAGGAGGGGTGTGTGTGTGTGGGGGGGGTGGTTCTGTATTTATCAGCAGGTATGTGCTGATAATCGGTTATGTGAGATATCGGGATATTTAGTGCGCTGGATTGGGTGGCAGCGATGGAATCCGTCCGTCTGTGTTTATTTCTCTCTCTTTTTCTCTCTTTCTTTCTCTCTGTCTTTATATTTATCTATCTGTGTGTCCGTCTTTCTGTCAGGTTTATTAGTTCCTCGTTGAACAGCAGTGAGAGTACAGTGTACAGATTAGCATCAGGTTTTTAATCATCGCTGCTGAGTAGCAGAGTGTTCGTCCTTCAGAATCCCGTGTTCCTGCAGTCACATGGCCTCGAATAAACACACACACACACACACACACACACACACACACACACACACACACACACACACACACACACACACTGTGTCCATAATCATGTACGTCTCGCTCATTAAGCTTCCAAATAGACGGATAATGAACAGCTCTTCATTCACTCCTGGGTTTAAACCTATTATTATAAACCTGACGTGTTAAATAATCCTAGTTTTAACACAGAAAGACACTTTGAAATGAGTACAGCCATAAAAAATGTTTTGGAGCAGTAAGCTCATGCTCGCGCTCACGGTCATGGTCCTGTTTTTAAAACAGGTTTTTAAAAAAAATAAAACAGAGCTGCATTATCTACATTAATATCAGCGTTCTGATTCTGCTCGGCTGTTTATTTTTCTGTTCGCTCGCTGATTATATTCACTGGACCGTGTGCAGCGTAAGGTTTTTATATTTTTTTCCCCACCACGCCCAGATTTACTTCCTGCCTTGACGGCTCAAGGTTTCGCCTCCTGAAGTTTTCACAGGAAATCATAAAAAAAATTGGTAATTGTTGATAAATCCAGAAAGTAACAGGCTTCAGGTTGGTCACGGTGCCTCCGCTTCATCACACCACCCTGCCCTGTTTCAGTTCTCACTCAGGCTCTTTAAGTAAATAGCATAAAGTCATGTTGGCTGGATGCATCGTGTAACAGGTATAATTATTAAAAACATGTTAATCGGTTGTTATATAAATTCTTCTTGTTTTTTTTTTCCCCAATGCAGGTTGGAAAGGCGAAGGGAATCCTGAGGAAATTCCTGATCGAGCCGTTTGTGTCGCACTCGCAGGTGAAAAAAAACAAAACAAAACACACAACGCTTTATATTACTGCAGCTGAATATTTATTATAATATAATTATATATCACACTTCTTATTCTTCTTCTTCTTATTATTATTATAAATTGTGATTTGTTTCTCAGGAGGAGGAGTTTTACGTGTGCATCTACGCCACACGTGAGGGAGATCACGTGCTTTTCCATCATGAGGGAGGCGTGGACGTCGGGGACGTCGACTCCAAAGCACAGCGTCTGCTGGTCGGCGTGGACGAGAAGCTCGACACGGACGCCGTGACCGAGCAGCTGCTCACACACGTCCCTGATGAGAAGAAGGAGTGAGTGTCCCCACACACACACACACACACACACACACACACACACGTCTTCAACACATGTCCGTGTGTAAGATGTTACTATAGAAACGATAACGCATTAGAACCAATCAGAATCCAGAATTCAACAGCGCCGTGCTGTAAATCTGTGTATTAATGTGTGTGTCTTTGTCCTCAGAGTTCTGGCCAGTTTTATCGTTGGACTCTTTAACCTGTACGAGGATTTGTACTTCACCTACCTGGAGATCAACCCACTCGGTACGTGCTCTTTAATCTTTAATCAGCATCGTCGGGTAGGAAGTAGCAGCACAATAAACATTTGAACGCTGCACATCTTGATAATCATAATCGTGATTTCATCAGTTTATGAGAATATCAGAATATTAAAATGGGTGTTCTGGATTCTGATTGGTCAGAAGGCGGCGATTATTTTCCTGTAACAGCCCAAACTGTCTTATTTTATTCCTTACTTGAAAACAGAGATAAAGGATTAGGTGTTGTAGGACTAGTAGATAAGCAATTTTATTATTATTATTTTTTAATCAGTTGTCACTCAGGAAGGTGTGTATGTTCTGGACATGGCGGCCAAAATCGACGCCACGGCTGATTTCATCTGCAAACCAAAGTGGGGCGATGTGGAGTTTCCTCCTCCATTTGGCAGAGAGGCTTATCCTGAGGTGACATTCTTGCAGCAGATGTTTCATTTCTGGGTGTATATATATATATATATATATATATATATATATATCACTAGTACTTGTGTAACATGGAGTAACACAACTCCTGGTGTGTGTGTGTGTGTGTGTGTGTGTGTTTAGGAAGCCTACATAGCAGATCTGGACGCTAAGAGCGGCGCAAGTCTCAAACTCACCCTGCTGAACTCTCGAGGGCGCATCTGGACCATGGTGGCAGGAGGAGGAGCCTCCGTCGTCTACAGGTAGCCAATAAAAAACCTTTACATGGCAGCCGCTCCCATATTAACGCATTTACACACTGACCTGCGAACATTTACGCGCTTTCCATAGGAGCTCCTCTTTTTAACGTTGCAGTATGCTGCTGCGTGTCATCACTCAGACATGCATTGAAACGTGTCTTGTTTATCCCCAATAAAATAAAAATGACAAAATATGAGCCACTCGACCTACGAATCTGGAACCATTGACAGTTACGTACACGCCAATGTTAACAGACCCCCTGGAAGTCCCACCCACTTCCCTCCATCTTGCGTCAGGAATGTTTTGGTTGCTGCTCTCGTCTCGTCTTTGATTGAAAGGAGGTGTTTAATCAGTGTGTGTTGTCTGCTTTGTATGTATGTGTGTGTGTGTGTGTGTGTGTGTGTGTGTGTGTGTGTGTTGTCTCAGTGACACTATCTGCGATCTGGGCGGAGTGGACGAGCTGGCGAACTACGGCGAGTACTCCGGCGCTCCGAGTGAACAGCAGACGTACGACTACGCCAAGACCATCCTCTCACTCATGACCCGCGAAAAACACCCCGATGGTGTGTGCGTGTGTGTGTGCACGCAGTACACTTGCATGCTCTACTACAATAGAAATACTTACAAAATATGCACAGTCAAGCAGGATAGAGGAACAGCAACACAAAATGGCCTCCATTGTGTATATATAATAATTCTGCATTCGTCCCGATCGTTTCTATGATTCTCTGACAGGTAAAGTTCTGATCATTGGAGGAAGCATCGCTAACTTCACCAACGTAGCAGCTACGTTTAAGGTAAGAGTCTTCCTCACGCCAATCAGTATGTCTGTCGGTTTCTATCCATAAAAACACATTTCTTTGCATGTAATTGATCATCATGGCTGTGTTTTATCTGTAGGGTATAGTGAGAGCCATTAAGGACTATCAGGGTCCTCTGAAGGAGCATGAGGTCACTATTTTTGTGCGCCGAGGAGGACCGAATTACCAAGAAGGCCTCAGGGTGATGGGAGAAGTCGGTAAGTGTAGGACAGAAGAAATGAATGTGCTACCGAGAGCTGTTTTATTTCCGTCGACAGTCCAAGCACTAGCACATTTCACTCATCATGCACTCAACATATTGTATAATAATCTTTTATTCTTATTCTCTCTTATTCTATTGTTTTATTCTTATTATAACATTGTCATTTACTAGTAACAGTTTAATGTGTTTGTAGGAAAGACCACTGGGATTCCCATCCACGTGTTCGGCACAGAGACTCACATGACCGCCATTGTCGGCATGGCTCTTGGACATCGCCCAGTACCGAATCAGCCTCCGGTTGCCGCCCACACCGCCAACTTCCTGCTTAATTCGAGTAGCAGTGCTGCGGTGCGTGAGCTTCTATAGATATTGTTCTTTATTAGTTCCTTCGTACTGAGTAGCACTTTTATATACATTTGTCCATATATTTGTGTATATTTCATACTTATTGGTTACTGATTTCTCTTCCTCCCTCTCAGACTCCAGCAACAACCAGAACTGCTTCATTTTCTGAACACAGACTTAACTGTGACATCACACCAGCTAAAAAGCCCAAACCTGGAGTTCCACCAGGTAATTAGAAACCACCTGGCTTTTTTGGCTTTTTTTTTTTTAAACCAAGCCTGAAACTCCTACTCCTCAAGCTGGAAGGTAGCATTGACAGCCAAGCGCCTGGGGGATCAGAGTGGGGAGGCGAGGATGTGTGGACCATGTGTGTCCACCAGTCAGAGAGCGTTTCAAAGGGGTACTGTTTAATTCTTTGTGCTCAGTTGAGTGTTTTCAACCTTCTTGGAGAAAGTGGGTGGGTTTCTAGTGAGAAGTGGAAACCACAGGTACCATTGTTTGACTGGAGAACTTTATTGCCCATGGCTGGGAAATATGGAATGAAGTCATTGCGAAGAACGTCCTGCCTGGCCTGAACTCCAGTAGTGGGATGTTATTGGCCGTTTGTGCATGTCAAGGTTTTACCATACCAGAGCATTGTGGCCCAAGAGCAGTGTTTCATGATTTTATATAAGGACATATTTCGGACACCAAGATGAAGAGGTGTTGATTTTTCCACCTTTTGCCATCCAGAGGTGAGTTGGGTCAGATGGTGGGGTGGATCCTGGTAAGTTCAAACGTGTAATTAAGGTTGGTTGGGGTGGAAACTCTCTGGAAAGATTTCGGCCCTGCTTTCTCACATACTGGAAGAGGTAGCAGCTGCACATAGTTGTAGCCAAAACTTGTCAGCACCTACCCAGCTGAAAACCTGTTGGTGGGCCCTGGTAGTGTGGGCAGCCGTCAAGTGGAAGACAGAAGAAGGAAACGATTACAAATCTTACAGCTTGGTTGCCTTGGGGGCAGCAGCTCAATTTGTCAGCACTAAGGTGTGGTGTCATTTTGGAAAGACCCTGGAGGATGACTCATGGCAAGCCACAAAGAGTTCCTGGAGAATGACTTGACAGCTTCGGAAAGGAAAACGGGACATGGTTCAAGCAGTGTTTTGCAAGAAAAAAGAAGGCTTCTTTCACCACTTTATGAACAAGAAGAGCATTTCTTTCTTGCAGGAGCCAGGACTGGTGGCTTCTGGGGGATCCAAACAATTGCTTGATAGTGTCACTGAGGTAGTTTGAATGCTTCTCAGTAGCAGGGAAGTTTAGCTGGGAATTCTTCAAAGCCCTGGATGTTGAGTGACTGTCATGGTTGGCCTACACCTGGTATCTCACATGGTACATCTTAATCAAGTATTGAGGCTTGCCAACCAGGGGACCAAGGGGTGTATGTCAGATCAGATCATACTCTATAGCCTTTCTTGAAAAAACCAGTGTACTGGAAAGAAGGCTCCAATGGATACTTGAACTTCAGATTCACTAGAAATTGGAAGATCAGATTTTGATCATCTCACAGATAATCAAGAGATCACTGGAGATTTTCAGTGCTTCCATGAAGAAGGTACATAATCTGATGTATTCTATGGGAGATGCTTCTGGAGTATGGAGTGATGGGGCCACTGCTGTGAGCCATTTGTTCCCTGTACATTTCAGAATAAGGCCCAAGGTTGCCATTCTTGAAATCAGATTTGTTCAGTGTGGGTTATGGACTTTGCCAGTGTTGTGCCTGGTGGTATGATTTTGGCAGTTACGAAGTCTTGTCTAATTTCTTGTCTGAGTTTCATTGGCAGTATCCGAGATCAGGATCCTGGCTTGAACCAGGAGGCGGTTTCTCAGGTAAGGGAGGAATACCCTACCCCATGTGTTTTTGGCAGGTTTATCTATGAGTAATGGGAAAATGGTGTGCAAGATTGACCACTGTTTAGGTACGACATTAGCAGTTATGGGGTCACTATACCTGACTATACCTGAGCTGTAAGACACTCAATAATGCCTACCCCCATGTAGGCACTAGTTCCTCAGCAATCTGTAAGAAATACAGAGCAGAGCAGTTGCTCGTCCTTGTTGTAGTTTGGGAATCTGGAAAGGATGACCCCTGGGCACTTTCTGCTAAAGGTATACCAAAGACTGATTGCTGGTTATGGAGAATCTGTGGTTCTCCTTTTTTGGCTTGCTGGAGAAAGTTGTCTGAGATGGAGAAGTCTGGCGTCTCTGCTCTCTATGTTTCCACTATGACCCTGATTTAGGGGTGTGACTGTATATCATAGTAGAATACAGAAGATACAGAATATTTATATTCTTCACTGGAATTGAAGATATCACACCATCTCAAAACACCCACACTCCTCTTCCTCATTTGTTTATTCTCTTTGCTTATCTATTTTTGTTCATCCTTTTTAACCTATCTGTTCTTCCTATTTCATGATTTTAATTTTGCCTTCTCCCCTTTTCTTACATTTCTTTATACAACCCTCCCTCATTCCTTTCCTCCTTTCTCTAACACATCAACACCTCTTAAGTGTCCTCTCTCTACCAAACTCGGTCAGTGAAGAGTGCATGCAGCACCAGTGTCAAAGGTAAGAGGTCAAGGGTCATGCCACGTCCTGTTTCAACCTTCCTTGCACTCTTGCCCTTCAGTGGATGTGTGAATTTTTGCTAAGTAATTTTATTGCTTGATTCTGGGTAAGTTAAGATTCCTAGCTAGGCATGTGCCCATATGTCAAATTTTCATATCACATGGAAAAATTCTGCCATTCTTCAGTCTGTTTGGAAATAAAGTCCCTTTGAAGGTAACTGTGCTCCGACTTCCAAAAATACTGCCTACCTAGGTGACCTCAAACAAGGATCTATAACAACAATACTGAGTGTGGCATAATCGCAATATGCCGTATAAGCAGTTATCAGCACATGCCTGGTTCCAGCCTCTAGGGTGCTTTCACATATGAAGAGTTTAGTCCGGTTGAATGGTGTGTTCTCCACCTCGGTGTGGTTCTTTAGGCAGGTGAGAACACAGCAGTCACACTCAGGTCTGAGAGCGTCTGAGCGAGGTGGTCTCGGTCCGCTTCCACGCTACCGCAGCGAGAAAGTGATTCAACTCTGAATTGACTAAATTGCAGGAAGTGATTTTTATTAACCAAAGGACAGAGCCGTAGAACTGCGGAAATTCCGTCTGTTCTGGTGATTTGGCGAAGAAAAATTTTAAATTCACGCTGGATGCAAAACATCATGTTTTAGAATAGTTACTTGAACTATGCTGCTGAAATCAAAAGCATCAGTTTCGCATACGGACCAATACGTGTGAAAGTGCCCTTAGTTTGCCATGTTACAGGAGAGAATGTCCTGAATGAAGGTTTTTGTGGTTGTGATGATTTGCACAGAAGAAAACGTTTAATCTGGAGCATGTCGTGGGTGCGTTTGCGTGGCCTTACTAACCTGCAGTGTATCTCACACTTGTGTATGGTTTATTTATTTATTTATTTATTTATAATAATATATATAATATAACAAGGTTTTGTATGTGAGAGAGCGAGAGAGAGTGCAGCCAAGTGTGTGTGTTATTGATCTGATGTGAAGTCAGGTGTGTCCTTATGGAATCATTTCAATCTGGTCTGCTTGAGCTGATGATCAGTTTGAAATGAGTTTGTTTATTTGTAACTTATTTATTTTTATTTATTTGTATGTTGTGTGGTGAACAGAGCACAAGAGCACAGCAGAGTGGAGCGGAGGTAGGGACGAGTGTGCTAGCTGCTGCACTGTCTCTGTCTCTCTCTCTCTGTCTCTCTCTGTCTCTTTCTCTTGCTCCTGGATTTGCTGTGACTCTGTGGTGTGAACATGGTGATTGGTGTGGCAGAAATGGGATTTGTTCCAATACTGTTTTATAACATGCTCTTGTCCCAGACCTGCTAATGCCGATGTAGACACTAGAAAAGTTTCCTTATTAATTTCTGTATGTAACATCTTTTGCCTAGAATGGGGAAAAAAGAAAGTGTGCATAAACCTTTCTTGTGTCTACATGGGTTTTGTGTTCCTGTTGGAGCTGCATAGCAAAATTGCTAATTAGCATATTAGTTAGTTAGTAGTAAAACTCCCTAGGCAGTATAAAAATTTAACATTTTTCAAGTGCTTTTCAAACAACCCGCAACATATGCTGCGTTCGACTAAAACCCGTAACTCGGGCTAAAAAAAACAAACAAACAAAGAAAACGCCCCCTCGACATGGAATTCCTTCTCACCAACTCGGGAAGGTCTCCTTAACCCTGAGTTCAGCAAGTGATGTCAAATCAACATGGCCGCTCACAGCATCGACAGTAAACTCAGCAGCACTTCTTTACTTTTAACTGAGTTATACTGTATACACTAGTATTAGTTTTAGATCCGTTAACATGCAGACACATTAGCTGTAAGTTAGGATGTTTAACACTGACTCTACAGCTCACTGAATCGAGGAGGAAAATATACGTCACTCGACACAGTTAGCTGGCTAGCTTGTTGCTAACAAAAGATGAACATGGAGACGTGTTTTGTTTTTTCCAACACTTTGTAGCTCGAACGCACACAGGTCAGACATGACGTAATTCCGAGTTACGACTTCCTACTTCCGAGTCCGGTTACTCCACCTGTTACCTTGTGCCTGTTAAATGCCGACTTTGTTGATGAAGGTGACGAGTGTGTTAAAAGCAGTGCCGGATTTCTGAATCAGAATTACAGCAGGGATGAAAACCCCGTTGTGGTGTGTGCGTGCGTGTGTGTGTGTGTGTGTGTGTGTGTGCGTGTGCGTGTGTGTGTTTTCTGAAATAAGCTAGACGTTATCTAGTCTTAGGAAGGGAGCGGTGCTGACTGATTTTATTCTGCTTACACCCCGCTTATAAGTTTTCACCCCCCTTATTAACCCATAATTGTTACTGGGAGGATTTTGGGTATTGGGTATGTGACAATAATCAGGTAACTTGATAGACTGGGATGTTAAAGACATTACATTTATGGGTGGTTTTGTTTATTTTTTTTTTTTGGTCAGATTCAAAAACAATGAACGGATCCAAACAGGAGCTGATGGTACTTGGGGTTTGAGTTGATATGACAAAAAAAAATCATATAATAATACTTGAGCCAAAACAAATAAAAACTGAAGGACTCAGTTCAATTATATTTTATTTAATTTCTACAAAAAAGTAATTACTCAAAAAAAATTGTAATGATTCTATCAATAAATGAAAAATTTACATTTTACAACATTAAAGATTAAAAGTTTGAAATGACATTTTAAAAAAAATATGATACCTGCGAAGTCTTTCCTGACGTCCTTTGTCATGATATCGATATTGTAAAGTCTCAGCTATAGTCACAATACATGCAGCAGCATCAACGTTATATAGCGCAAGAGCACCATTAACTCGAACACGGAACAAGAGCTCGGATCAACGTTGAAAATAACAAACGACTGAATGAAATTACTCTCTCGTAAAGACTTTATAAACACACTTGTGATTGTGCTGCAAAAATCGGAGCCACTTCGTCTTTTTGAGGTGATAAATTTAAACCTGTGTGTGGATTGAGAAATAAAAAGGCAGGATGTCACTTTTGACAGAGCAAACAGCATAAAGAAACAGAATATTGATGTTTTTAAAAAAAAAAAAAAAAAAAAAGTGTCATGTTGTGCAACTCAGTACATTTGACCAATCAGGAGTTAACAGTGGAGTTGGTCCCGCCCCTGAGTATCGTTAGTTCCTGTTTGTGCCAATTTTGAGTAGAAAACTGGACAACTCGAATCTCTGAGAATGTGTGTGTGTCTCTCTCTCTCTCTCTCTCTCTCTCTCTCTCTCTCTCTCTCTCTCTCTCTCTAGCGAAAGCTACCACTCTGTTCAGTAAGCACACTAAGTCTATAGTGTGGGGGATGCAGACGCGAGCGGTTCAGGGAATGCTGGACTTCGACTACGTCTGCTCCCGCGACGAGCCCTCAGTAGCCGCCATGGTTTATCCGTTTACGTAAGTCTAATCAGAAAAGTTTCCTCATCTTGACATTGGAGACTCCTTCCGTAAATGTTAAATCCTTACAGAAAACTTCACCATATCAAACGAACGAGCGGTTACTGTAGAAACGGTAGTGTATTATACCGAGCGTGTTAATAAATAAATAAATCTGTGATTTGCAGCCGCACTACTGTCAGAGCTGCTGTTATAGAAAATGACCTTCTGACCAATCACAATCCCGACTTTGCTGAATAAACTGATCTTTTGTCCGTGTGTTCACGTGGATCAGTGGAGACCACAAGCAGAAGTTCTACTGGGGTCATAAGGAGATCCTGTTACCCGTGTACAAGAACATGGCCGACGCCATGAAGAAGCACCCGGAAGTGGACGTCCTGATCAGCTTTGCGTCTCTGCGCTCGGCCTTCGACAGCACTATGGAGACCATGAACTACCCGCAGGTGAGCGCTTCCCCATGGGGTGCGTCCCAAACCACAGCCTCCTGACTTACAGAGTGCAGAGTAGCGTGGGCTGTTCAGCAGGCGGCTGCTGGTGTGTGTGATGGAGCATGTAGCATTTATTTCTGCTAATCTACTACTAGTACGTTTGAGTTTTGTTGGATGATCTTAGGCTTGTGTCCTGAGTGTTTTTACACTTTCTGCCTCCTACCTTAGTAGTGATTCGTGAAAGGATTATATCAGAAATGTACCGTAATGTTTCCTAGCTTCGTCACGTCGACGAGCCCTACGGTGAGTTTAAAAATAGGCGACACGATCAGGTTTTAAATGTCACACCTGAAACACCTGTTTTCAGACTCCACCCACATCAGCGCCGCAGCTTCATTAATGACCGTGGAAATAGCAAACTTCATTAAAATTTAAACTTTATTATACTCTATAGCGCCTTTCATGCTTCAAAGGGCAGCTCAGCTTGTTTACAAGGAAACAACTGGCACAAAAAAACACAGCGAACAAGAAAGTAGAGAAAATAAAATGTGACAGGAGTTGTGTTTAAAAAAAAATAAATAATAAGGATAAAATTATAACAGAGAATAAAGCAATATAGAACACTGGGGGAGGGAGAATAAATAAATTAAATATTTAAAACATTAAAAACATTTATGATGGAACAACTATAAAAAAGAAATGTTGCTTTTTAAACCTGAGGACTTGTGTGTGGGATGGAGTTCCACAGTTTGGCAGCATAAACACTAAAAGCAGCCTGACCACTTCTTCTGTGTTTTATTCTCAGAACAGAAAGTAATCGTTTGTGTGTGGGTGTGTGTGTGTGTGTGGGGGTGTGGGTGTGTGTGGGTGTGTGCGATTTAGATCCACACCATAGCGATCATAGCCGAGGGAATTCCTGAAGCGCTGACGCGAAAACTCATCAAAACCGCAGACGAGAAGGGGGTCACCATCATCGGCCCAGCTACGGTAAACACACACATCGTGGGCTGCGTCCCAAATCACTCACGGGACCAGGGCGAAGATAGTGCATACATCAGCGTTTAGCTAGCTAGGAATTCCCATTTCCTATTTGCGCCTGTTTATAGTAATCCCAATTCACCTCCTGTTTTCTTGGACAGTGTGTATAAATAGTGCTTAATTGCCTGGTTACCATGACAACAGTCCATCATTTGTGGCTTTGTCCCAAACTGCATGCATAGTATATGAGTCATTTGTGCTATTAGCTACCAAAAGCATTCCAGATCGTTCACCGTGTTGTGTGTATTTGATTTATTCGAGGTCGGCGGGATCAAGCCCGGCTGCTTTAAGATCGGGAACACCGGCGGGATGCTGGACAACATCCTGGCGTCGAAGCTGTATCGCCCAGGCAGCGTGGCGTACGTGTCCCGCTCGGGCGGCATGTCTAACGAGCTCAACAACATCATCTCTCGCTCCACGGACGGCGTGTTCGAGGGCGTGGCCATCGGAGGAGACAGGTGAGACGCTCATGAGCGCGGCTTTCATCACTGCGAGCAGTCTCTCAGCGTTGTGCACGTTTACTCCTTTAAACAGACATAGCTAGATGATAATCAACTCCAATTAACTGCTATCAGGTAACCATGGCAACAACTGCTGTAGATTATGGGATGGCACTAAGTCTGTGCAAGTGTTTTTCTCACTGGGACGCGTTTTCTTCAGTAAGAATAAAAAAACGTGTGTGGCGCCATTACAGGAAAATAATCAACTGTTCCAAAGCGCTGACGCTGGAGACTCCTTCACCGTACGAGTTCTTGTGAATGAGCGGTTACTATGGAAACGATAACGTATTAGAACTGGCGCATTAACGTAAACCTGTGCTACTGTCGGCCTGAGCTGCTGTTCTAGTGAATCAGTCCACACCTCCTGCCCAATCAGGATCCAGGATTCTGAGTAACCCGTGTTCCCGTATTAACGCAGGTATCCCGGCTCCACTTTCATGGACCACGTGCTGCGTTATCAGGACACGCCCGGGGTGAAGATGATCGTGGTGCTCGGAGAGGTGAGACGGTTTCACCTGCTCTAACACTTACAGTCTTACTGAAGGCACAGGTGTTCACGTGCTACGCCTGTGGTGATGTCACTTCCTGTGACTCAAGTGTGCATGCAAACTGCTGATGTAATCTTACTCTCTTTCACTCTTTCTCTCTCTTCTTCTGTCTGTCTCTTTGTCTCTATTTCATTCTCTCTGTCTTTGTGTATGTGTCTCTCTCTCTCTCTCCCTCTGTCACACACTCTCTGTCTCTATCTCTGTGTGTATGTATCTCTCTTTATCTCCCTCTCTCTCTGTGTTTGTTTCTCTCTCTCACTCACACACACACACACACACACACACACACACACACACACACACACACTGTCTCTCTCTCTTTGTGTGTATGTGTCTCTCTTTATCTTTCTCTGTGTTTGTGTCTCTCTGTGTGTGTGTATATGTCTCTATCTCCCTCTCTCTGTGTTTGTCTCTCTCTTTCTGTCCTTTTGTCTCTCTATCTCACTCTGTCTGTCTTTGTGTATGTATGTATGTATGTCTCTCTCTCTCTCTCTCTCTCTCTCTCTTTGCTGATGTAACAAGATGTTGTCTTATCCCATAACACCTTTCTCTTCTCTTCTGTGCATGTGTGTGTGCGTGTGTGTGCGTGTGCGTGTGCGTGCGTGCGTGTGCGTGCGTGCGTGTGTGTGTGTGTGCGTGTGTAGATCGGCGGTACAGAGGAGTATAAGATCTGTGAGGGCATTAAGGAGGGCAGGATCACTAAACCTGTGGTGTGCTGGTGTATCGGTACCTGCGCTACACTCTTCTCCTCCGAGGTTAGTATTACACATCGCTACAGTGTGTGTGTGTGTGTGTGTGTGTGTGTACACACATATAATATGTGTGTATGTGTTTCAGGTGCAGTTTGGCCATGCGGGCGCGTGCGCTCATGAGACCTCGGAGACGGCCGTGGCGAAGAACATGGCACTGCACGAGGCCGGCGTTTACGTTCCCAGGAGCTTCGACGAGCTCGGAGACGTCATCAGGTCCGAAATGATTCACAACCGATTTCTGCGATTTCCAGAACAATCCTACCTTCTGATATGATATTACAAATTTGTATAAGATTTGTTAAAGAAAATTTTAGAGTAACATTTTTCTCAAGGTAAAGTTTTTTTTTTTTTTTTATTCTTAAAGTTTCAGAAATATACAAAAAAGCACCATAATGTAAAAGTTATCTGAAAAGTAATTTTAAAATATATTACAGTTATTAAATGTTAAATCTTTTTTTAACTATAATCCCAACTCAGAGTTTAGAAATTGATTTAAGAAAAAAGGTTTACAATTTGTTTCTAAACTAAAGATTATGAACTAAAGATTATATTTATATTCATTTCTTCAGTGCATTAAATAACGTGTTAAAATCTTTAAATTGGTGGCATTGTAGTAACCGAGATTTGTTTTTAAGCAGAAAACAAATAAATAAGTTACAATTAAAAATTTAAGATTTCATCTTAAACACTTGAAATGATATTGTAAGAAAAGGCGAATAGAAATAGCTACTTTTATTTTTATCTATTTTTATTTTAGTTTTTGTGTTAGAGTGTAAAATCTGGAAATTCAGAAAGTTCTACTCTTTTTTTCAGGATTTGTGCTGAAGTCGAGTTAAATTCCTGAGCGACCATGCTGTGAAATATTACATCATAAAGCTGAATGTTGTGTTGTGTGTTGTGATTGGTCAGGACGGTGTATGATGATCTGGTGGCGAGTGGCGTTATTGTTCCAGCACAGGAAGTTCCCCCTCCCACGGTGCCGATGGACTACTCCTGGGCCAGGGTGACTCTCTTCACATCTTTATGTATTGAGTGACATTACAGCAGTGTAGCGTCTGCTCTCTGTGTGTCTGTGATCATTAGAGCCACTGTTATTGTTTTATTACTATGTACTCTTGATACGCAGGAGCGGACACAGGTTATTCTGTAGTGTAATGTGTGTGTGTGTGTGTGTGTGTGTGTGTGTGTGTGTGTGTGTGTGTGTGTAGGAGCTGGGTCTGATCCGTAAGCCGGCCTCCTTCATGACGAGTATCTGCGATGAGCGGGGACAGGAGCTGATCTACGCCGGCATGCCCATCACTGAGGTCTTCAAGGAGGAGATGGGTTTAGGTGGAGTTCTCGGCCTGCTCTGGTTCCAAAGGAGGTACACACTCGTACAGCACCCCTACTCCCTACTCCCTACTCACTGTCCACTGTGGGCGTGTCCCAAACCACACACACACCCTATTCACTATATAGGCTACAGAAACATCATCAGTCTGCAGCATGGAAAAATAAAGACCCTTAGAAAACTATAGTCTCAGATAGAGCACGATGAGTTGATGCTGAGTGTTTTATTGTTGGGGTGTGTGTGTGTGTGTGTGTGTGTGTGACGGCAGGTTGCCCCGTTACGCGTGTCAGTTCATTGAGATGTGTCTGATGGTGACGGCGGATCACGGCCCTGCTGTATCCGGAGCTCATAACACCATCGTGTGCGCCCGTGCCGGGAAAGACCTCGTCTCCAGCCTCACATCCGGCCTGCTCACCATCGTACGTCCTGCGCAACACACACGCGACATTGTTCCACATCTAGTGGGTGTGGTTATGGGCGGAGCATCGTTATATAATCATATTGGGAAGGAAACTATCTGATGCTCTGTTTTGTATTTTCTCAATTGTTTTCTCTATAATGTGGATCTCGCTGCTAACTCACACGCTCGGTCTCACTAGCTACATAGCTAGAGTTAGCAAGCTCGCTCAGAAATAAATTTACATTTAGAAATAAATTTACAATAATAGTCAGATTATACCGTGAGAATGAGCAGCTCCATGGAGGATGGCACTAAATGCAATTGAGTTTAACATCTAAGTCTTTTTAGGAGAAGACGCCATTAAGTGTGTGTGTGTGTGTGTGTGTGTGTGTGTGTGTTACAGGGTGATCGGTTCGGTGGTGCTCTGGACGCAGCTGCTAAACAGTTCAGTAAAGCGTTCGACAGCGGCATGCTGCCCATGGAGTTCGTCAACAAGATGAAGAAGGATGGCAAACTCATCATGGGCATCGGACACCGCGTCAAATCAGTGAGACACACACACACACACACACACACACACACACACACACACACACACACACACACTTTATTCTAGGTGCTATGTATACCTCTATCTGTATACTTCATTTAAAACAGCTGAAATGATGAATAAAAATAAATATGCATTATAATTCATATAAATAACTTGAATTCTGGAGTACTGGGAATAAAGTGGCATTTTATTACTATATATTGTACTTATTTGTTTTGTTTGATTGTTTATTTTATTATTTATATTTAAGTACATCTCTGCTCTTTGCTGTTGTCAGATTAATAATCCGGATATGAGAGTGCAGATCCTGAAGGACTTTGTGAAGCAGCACTTTCCCGCCACACAGCTGCTGGACTACGCGCTCGACGTCGAGAAGATCACCACCTCCAAGGTCTGCGTCTCTGTGTCTGCGCGTGCGTCTGTGTCTGTCTGCGCGTGCGTCTGTGTCTGTCTGCGCGTGCGTCTGTGTCTGCGCGTGCGTCTGTGTGTGTGGACCAAACCCCTGCACATGCTGGGTTTTGTTTTGCTGCTTGTTTATTTTAAATCAGTTTTTATTTTATTCTAAATGCTTATATATAACTTTTTTTTTTAATTTTAAAAATGAAAGTTACAAAAGTTATTGTTTTTAATGAATAAATAATCTGTTATAATCTCTGGATCAAATGATTAATGTCTCTCTCTCTCTCTCTCTCTCTCTCTCTCTCTCTCTCTCTCCCTCGTCTTTACAGAAGCCGAACCTGATCCTGAACGTCGACGGTTTGATCGGCGTGGCGTTCGTGGACTTGTTGCGGACGTGTGGAGGATTCACTCGGTAAACACGTGCACACGTCCTAGGGTTAGGGTGTAAACACTTCTAAGCACACTTCAGCAGGCGGTCGTGATTTGTAATGTGTGTGTGTGTGTGTGTGTGTGTGTGTGTGTGTGTGTGTGTGTGTGTGTGTGTGTGTTTCAGAGACGAGGCGGATGAGTTTGTCGAAATCGGCGCTCTGAACGGGATTTTCGTTCTGGGACGCAGCATGGGCTTCATCGGTACAGCACAGTATTCACAACACATCACGGGCTGTGTCACAAACTGCACTGTACTGTACTAAGTAGTGCATCAGAGTAACACTTAAGAGTGCCACAGCCCTGGTTACAGTGATGATGATGATAGGCTACGTCTCAAACCACCATGTTAACACACTGAATACTGCACCAGCAGAGGCTACTGCGAAGAGGACGTGATTTTGACGTGTGCTAACGTCTTTTTGCTCATGTTCCCTATGCCCTAGGTCACTACCTGGACCAGAAGCGATTGAAACAGGGCCTGTACCGCCACCCGTGGGACGACATCTCCTACGTGCTTCCTGAGCACATGTCCATGTGACCGTCATGGCCGCCACGCTTAATTCAGAGTGCAACCCGGAGGTGGAGGGAGAATGAAGTGCGCTATTTATATTCACGTGAAGATTAGGGAACACTTATTTAACGTCCGCCGCTGCTTCACACACACACACACACACACACACACACACACACACACACACACACACACACACACACAAGTCGACTGCCCCTAGCTCCTTGTAAGTGTGCTTCAGCGAATTCACACACTCCAGCAGCAAGAATACTGCGCTGTCATTACAGCCTGCTAACACGCTAGCATGATTACTAACTGGTTTACTAACTAACTTCCTGTTAGTTAGTGCAACAACCAGTTGGTTTCATAACTGTGTAACTAATTACTTAACATGATAACTATTTGTCTTACAGACAGGCTACCAAAGGCTTGTCAGCTTGTTAACTAGCTTCTAGTGGTTTCATGAGTAACTGTTTTGCTAATTAACTAGCTCAAGAACTAGTAGACTTGCTGTCAAGCTACTACGATGACTAGTCAGCTTGATGACTACCTTCCTATCAGTTTCCATTCAGCTAGCATAATTACTACTTTCATAATGAACTCTTTTTGTTCCTTGAGAACTAGTAGACTTACTTACAACCTTGATAACTAGCTCACTAGCTGGTTTCATAACAAGCTGTTTCGCTAATTACACTCGCTAATTGGAAGCTAGTTATCACTTTGGCTTGTGTGATTACTAGGCTCTTTCAAAACTAACGTTTGCTAATCACCAACCTTGATAGCTAGCTTCCTATTAGCTAGTGTAATAACTAGCTGGTTTCATAACTAACTACTTGTTTTGCTAATTATGTAATAGGAAGCTAGTTCTCAAGCTGGCTAGAGTTCATGGCAGNGTTAGTAGTTACACTCGCCGATAAATGACAACTAGTAATCTTGCTAACCATGATAACTAGCTTATTATTTGCTAGTCTACTTTGACAGCTAGCTAGCTTGACAAATGTTTAGTGTTATAAATTGTGAAGCAAAGCATTCTGGGTAATTTTTGGTCTTGAAGTTTGCTAGTGGATGAGGGTGCGTTAAAAACCAGGATTGGGGCACGGCAAAACTGCAAAGATTTTTTATTTTATTTTTTTTAAAGTTTAGATTGTTAACAGTAAAATCAGGAAGAACCCATCTCTCACACTCTCACACACACACACACACACACGTGTCTGCTTTTCTCAGTAATTAATATAATGAAAGCATCTCCCACTCGTAGCTCGTTACTGAAAATGGAAGACGATTCAGTTTGACGTCTGCTGTTACTGTGTGTGTGTGTGTGTGTGTGTGTGTGTGTGATGTACTGAACTGATGTTACAGCTTTCCTCTTCGCCTCAGTAACGGTTGTCTCATTCACCAGCCTGCTGCATGACCTGCCCCCTTCTCTAATCACACACATGCATCACTTCCTGTTTATTCTGGTGTTTGGGCAAAACTGGGATTCTGATACAGCCCTGTTTCTATGTTTCTGTATTTAAATGTGAAATCAAGCAGCTTTTTGTTATCTTCTGTTTTCTTTCCTTTTTTTTTTTTTTTTTTTTTTAAATATATGCTTAAAACTGTAATATTGTAGAATATAATAAAGTCATTCTTGGTTATCTCCTGTGTGTGTGTGTGTGTGTGTGTGTGTGTGGTCAGCAATATAGCTGAAGGATACATGATGATAGTATCATAGTAGAAAAGTAATTTAGGAGAAATGTAGTCATCTAAAATCACTCTGTTTAGCATCACTTGGGGTCATTTTGATCCAAACAAAAGAGAAAGAAATAAAACGTTTACATAAAAAAATTAATAGCTTCTTTAGCTGGTGTAATAACTAGCTGGTTTCAAAACTTAGTACCTGCTTTGCTAATTACTTTAGCTAAGAGGATGTTATTAAGGTGGCTAGTTATCACTGTAGGTAGTTAGCAAGAGTGTTAAGTTCTCAAGCTACGTGCAAAACTTGTGAAAACAGTGATTACACTAGCCAACTTGATAACTAGCTTCCTGCTAGCTAGTGTAATAACTAGCTTCTTGTTGTCTAGTGTAATAACTAGTAGCCTTTCTAACAAGCTACCATGATAACAGGCCAGCTTGATAACTAGCTTCCTATTAGCTAGTCCACCTGGCTAGCTTGCTAACTGGTTAAGCTAAATAAAATGAAGTCCAGCACATTAGAGTATATTAGTGGGAAACAGTTTAGGAAACATTTTGTTATTTAATATCTTACTTTATTACGACTTTATTTTATACTTTGTTAGTAAGATTGGATCAGAGCGGATTAAACAGAGCAGAAGGATGAAAAGAAATAAAACATTTGAATAAAAATGGACATAATTCAGCCTTTATTATCATGTATATATCTTTATGAATGTTGATGAACTAAAGTCTTCTTCGTTATTTTTCAGTGATAAAGGCGAAAATGTTTTTTTCCCAGAAAAGATTTTGTGCCAAATAGATGTTTAAAACTTTTTTTTCAGAATATTATTTTAAGTAAAAATAATCGTATTTGTGAAGAAGTTTCCTGGCGATGCAAAGTGGATTGCGTCACACTGTACCGGAAGTGTAACGTCACTCGGATACCGGAAGTGGATTTCGCAAGCTAACAAACTGCTCCATTAGCAATAGCTCTTTAGCTTTTTACAAAGGATGAAAGTTCACTTTAATACTCGTTATAAACTCCGTGTATAAAGATCAACATACAGCTATGTTTTTTATTTAGGAATGTATAAATGAATTGTGGCGTATTTATACCCATACGCCATGCAGTCTGCGCGTGCACGTCGACGTCATCTCAACCCTGTTTACACATTAAAATTAATAATTTACAAAATATATTTTTGTTTTCTAGGCAAGTTGTAGCTTTCGGTTGCTAATTATAACTCCCATAACCATTGGCCAGGCACGACATTTCAGAGTGACATTTCCATGGTAACGGCGACGTTTCTGATTGGGTGGGCCGCACTGGAGGATTGTGGGTAGTGTAGTCCTTGAACAGATCGTGACTTTGCAAATAACATGTATGATTATTTTAATTATTTTAAAACTATTAAATTTCCCACTAATGATAGTTAGTTAACGGTAGTTAATACATCTTGTTTAAAAATATATATATATAATTAAGGATAATTCGTGACCTGTCACTTTCACTTCCGGAAGCGGTCAGCTCCAGCTCTATGGCAACGTCATCCGTGTTACGTGTGCGCGTGCGCTTCTTCGCCTGTCTCCGGCGTTTATGTTTGTGTGCGTGTGTCTGAGTCTGCTTTACCGAACCGAGCTAGCGCGTTTCTTACGGTTCCGACCCGTAGAGGCGCGCGACATGGCGGCGGCGGCGGCCCCAAACTCGAGCCCAAACTCGAACTCGAACCCGAATCCAGGCCGGAGCTCAGGTTCGGGTTCAGGCGCGAGCCAGGAGGAGGCGCACCGGCCCGCGGCGGCAGCGGCGGCGGCGACGGCTTTGGCGACTGACGGCGAACCGGAGGAGGCCGAGCAGTTCTCCTCAGCGCTGCACTGCTCGGAGCTCGCGCGGCGGCAGAACGAGCAGCGGAAGCTCGGGCTCTTCTGCGACGTCACGCTGGCGTTCAGCAGCGGCGGCGGCGGAGGAGGAGGAGGCGGAGTAGGAGTAGGAGTAGGAGGAGAGGGCGCGGGCAGTGGGTTCGAGCTCGGCGCGCACAGGTCCGTGCTCGCAGCCGCCACCGATTACTTCACCCCGCTGCTCGGGGGCCAGTTCGCGGAGTCCGTGTCGCGGCGCGTTGAGATGAAGGAGTGGAGCAGCGAGGCGGGGCCCGAGCGCGAGACCGTCGAGAGCATCGTGCAGTTCATGTACACCGGAGAGATCCGCGTCAGCACGAGCAACGTGCACGAGGTGCTGGAGCTCGCGGACAGGTGAGACCTGAACCTGCGTAACAGGGTTCTGTATAATCTGCTGTTCTACCTGCATTAAAGGTGCAGTGCACGCTCAGAACCGTGCTCTTCCCTGCCACTGAGCCGGTACCATCATCTTCTCAGGATGAGGAACCTTCTCACTTAGAGCTGCATCTGATCCTGCAGTGCTCACAGACTCACTGAAACCATTAGAAGATCGGAAAACCCTCACCTGATCTGCTTCCGATCTTCTTCTTCTTCTTTGTATGGTTTGGGTGTTCCTCTACCCACTGTGTTCTCAGGTTCATGTTCTTGACTGCTGGGAGAGGAACCCGGCATGGTCTTCTGCTCTTGGAGCTCATCCTCCTCAGGGTTTGATGTTTTGTGTGTTCTGACATGCTTTTCTGCTCACCACGGTTGTAAAGAGTGTCTGTTTGGGTTACTGCGAGATATTAATGCATTGCTCTGCTGCGTCCTGATTGGCTGATTGAATAATAATCAGCAGGTGTTCCTAATAAAGTGGTCAGTGAGTCTTTCGACCCAAAATATGTGATCAAGTTAACGAACAATCGGTACTAATAAAAGATCAAAAAGTAGGTAATAAATTGAATATATAATTATATTATTATTACATTAGATTTATTTCCACTGTATTATGTAAGGAATAAAACTCTTCGTTATACCGTTACAGGAAAATAATCAACAATGTGTTTCTCAAAGACGTACAATATTAAATGTATTAATGAGCATGTTGTACTTTACATCCGTTTATAGTTACATTTAATGTTGTGGAACAGTGAAATGAGTTAGTTCCTGTTGTCGATTATGTTATAGCAGCTATAAACAGTCATTTTGTCTCTCTTTAAGCTAATAAGACAAAAAAACGCAGCTTATTACGCATGTTACCGAGAAACCGCAAAGAAGCGTAAACTCCTCTGTCCTGAAGATGACGGAAAACTTAAAGTTACCTCTGACACTGGAGTCTCCTTCCGTAAACGTTAAATTTCTCCTCAGAGAAGACTTCACTATATTAATGGTTATACACGTACACATCACTGTGAATGAGCTGTTACTATAGAAACGATAACGTATCAGAACGAGCGTGTTAATATAAACCTGTGATGGTGCTAAGGTACAGCTACAGATTACAGCTCGTGATTACCAGAAACAAAATTCTCTTATCTTCCAATGAAGCGATCGGTTGCTGAGGATATTAACCAATCAGGCTGGCTTATACAAGAATGCAATATCGATATTCNTGCTACTATATGTTATTATATTTAGGGGTCCAAGCACCAAAGTCATCTCAAACCTAATTTGTTTCCAAAATAGAATGCTCTGTTGCTCTATAAACATTACTTACTGAGGCGTTCCTCAGGGTCTTGGAACCCCTGCACTAGAGGATGTTGATGATCCCACATTGTTGTCTTGATTTTTAAATAGTCCTGTTTTTTTTGTCCATCAGGTTCCTACTGGTGCAACTGAAGGAGTTCTGTGGCGATTTCCTGAAGCGGAAGCTGAGCCTGGCGAACTGCGTAGCCGTACACAGCCTGGCGCACATGTACACTCTGGACCAGCTGGCGTTGCGCGCCGCTGAAATGATACGCCGCAACTTCCACAGGGTGATCCAAGACGACGAGTTCTACACGCTGCCGTTCCACCTGGTGCGCGATTGGCTGAGCGACGCCGAGATCACCGTAGACTCGGAGGAGGTTTTGTTTGACGCTGTTGTCAAGTGGGTGCATCGGGGCACTGAGGACCGTGAGAGGCACTTTGAGGAGCTTTTCCGCCTTCTTAGGTTGCCTCAAATCAAGCCCACTTACCTGACGAGGGTGGTGAAGAACGAGCCGCTCGTGGCGCGGAATGAGGCGTGTCTCAAACTCGTCTCGGATGCAGTGGAGAGTCACGCCATCCGTTTTGAGAACCATAAAAAATCAGCATCTGATTCGGAATTCTGGGCTGCTTTTCAGCCTCGATTCGGACAAAACATGGACGTCATCATGGTGGTCGGTGGAGTTTCGGAAGGAGGCGACTATTTGAGCGAGTGTGTCGGGTATTTCGTGTACGAAGATCGTTGGGTGAACCTTCCACACATCCATAATCACCTTGACGGCCACGCAATCGCAGTTACAGATTCGTATGTCTACGTCGCAGGATCTATGGAGCCCGGATTTGCCAAAACAGTGGAACGATACAATCCGAATCGCAACACTTGGGAGCAAGTGAGCAATCTCACGACTCGGAAGCACTCATTCGGCCTGACATGCGTCAAAAATATCCTCTACAGCATTGGAGGGCACGGAAATTTCAGCCCGGGATTCAAGGATGTGAGTGTTTACGAACCGGAGCAGGACAAATGGCACAATTTGGAATCAGCACCAAAAATCTTGCGAGACGTGAAAGCGATTAGCGTTGATGATCGCTACGTTTACGTAACGGCGAGGACCCCTGTGGATACGGACAACGACGATGGGCTCAAGACAGTGACGACACGCTATGATACAGAGAGCCGGCAGTGGCAGGAAGTCGATTCTTTGCCCCTGATTGACAATTACTGCCTCTTCCAGATGGCTGTGGCATCCACAAATTTTTACCACACCGCATCGTGCTGTCCGAGAAGCTACACTAATGTCCGAGATGAAGCTGCACGGCAGAAAATTAGTGCCCGAATCTCAGATGAGATCCTTGAAAGCCTGCCTCCGGAGGTCACCAGCGTTGAAGGCGCCGCTGTGTGCTTCCTCGGAGACGACGTGTTTGTCATCGGTGGCTGGAAAAACAGCGACGACGTGGACAAGCAGTACCGAAAAGAGGCGTATCGGTACTGTGCTGAGAGGAAGCGATGGATGCTGCTTCCTCCGATGCCACAGCCTCGTTGCAGGGCGACCGCGTGCCATGTCCGTATCCCCTACCGCTTCCTGTATGGGTGCCAGAGGTATCCGATGCCGCAGAATTTAGCGCGACAGCGAGACCGGATGCAGCAAATGCAGCAGCTTCATCGGCGCACGCTCACCCTGCGCAGGCAGCTGCAGTCCCAGATCGAATGCTGAAGGAATAAACAATATTTGGTGGTGTTTTGGGTCCAAGCTGAAGGAAGAGAGTTCTCTGGGCCACCAGGTGGTGGTGAGGAGCTGCTGTGATTTTGTGAATACCATCAGCATCTTTTGGTCCAGCTTTCATCTTTTCACTGAAGAAAATGAGGTCGGCAACTTAATCGTGAATGTACGTTGAAAGTAATGGCGCAAACTAATGCTGGAAAAGGTCCTCCAGACCACTTGGGGGCGCTGATGAATGAAGAAATGTGATAATGTTCATTTTCATTGTGTATTAATGCTTCTTTGTATATTTATTTGCGGACTTTTTGGTTTCTGGGGATGAAATTGAAGCCACAGTGAGAGCAGCATGAGATCTGCTGGTCTGGATTGAAGCAGTCAGTGATAGTCGGTGACAATCGCCTGTGTTTTGGGTTCAGTGTGAATGTCCCCAGGTTCGCTGGGGGGCGAGGATGAACAATGAGCTATAAATAACATTCCACCATTACGGGTTTCAGTTTGTGTTCTGTATATGGTATTTGTCAAGCTTTTCGTGGAGACCGACTGATGTGAAGATTTTGTCGCTAAAAATTCTCAAAATTTAGGCAAGCACCAGAAGTTTTTTAGGCAAACTCATAAACAACAATGACAAAATCTCTAAATGTAACTTGAGCTTTTTGCTTAAATGTCAAGAGATGGTGAGTTTAAATCCTGAAGACGTCACTGTTGTTGAACTACGTTCATACACAGCATCACTTCCTGTGAGTGATTAGCACCGACCCCACCGTTAGCGAGCGCCTGTATTGTGTTTGATGGCTGTTCAAAATAGCATCACATGCATGAATAAGGTTTTCGTGTAAAAAAAAAAACAAACAAAAAAAAACGTAACATACTTCCAGTGATTGCAGTAAGTCTGTGAAGAGTGCAATATAAAACGCATGTATAACAGTCAGGCTGTAGATTTTTCAGTTAAGGTTTCTGCTAAGAACGTGAGGTCATGCATATTATATAATGTATAGGGAAATGTTTCAGAATTTCTCTCTCTATACTTTGTCTGATGCTCAGAAATTTCCTCCAGGCCACTAGAGGGCAATGAAGAGCGAAGAACATTCAGCCATTACGGAATACACCGTTTTGTGTTTTGCTTTGTGTTCAGACCTGCCAAGCGCCCCATTTTAACATCAGAGGAAGCTGTTAAACCAAAATGGTCTTCTTTTTCTCCCCCGACTAAAAACTAGATGAGCCAATCTTCATATGAGTCCAGAATGATTGGCAGATAGGTGTTCTGAACGTATGTGCATATATACGTTTTATATGTTACATATATATATATAACATATATATGTTTTACGGTAAACCAGTACATGATCTGTTTTAGTTTAAACGTAGTAGACACTAGAAACGTTTACATGCACAGCGGCACCGTAAAACCCCGTATATACGCACACTGCAGCTTTTTACATTAGACAAGTCATTTGTGAAGGATCTGTATCAAAAACGTACCGCGTAATACTCCACATTATTCCTCTTCGTAGCTGGCAGGTCTGAGTATTTGATATTTGTTTCCTTTTTCTTGAGTGTACGTTAAGGGGCGGCGTTTGTATCGTGGAAGTGGTGATGTGTGTGTATATAGTAGTGTATATAATAACTGTATTATATAATGTACAGGAAGGAACGACTGCTCCCGAGATCACGCGTGTTGTTCGTATCGTTGTGTGTGTTGTTTTTTGAATGTATGAAGCGTCGCTTTGCTTCGGTTTTTGCCTTAATTTTGTGAGAAATGTTTCGTCACAAAGACAAATGTAGAACCAGCATCGCTGTTAGTGATGATCTGCTTCGCTGTGAGACAATTATCACTTTTTTTTTTTTTTTTTTTTTTGAGTATCTTGTATCATAATTTATATAATTTTTGAACATTCCAGTTGTGGATAGCTGCAGCAGATATGAGTGGACGACCAAAATGTTAGAATTTAGGTCTTTTTTTTTTGTTACATTTTTTTTTACTTGCACACATAGCATCATCTTGCACTTTGCCACATTCCTGATTTGCATATTTTTTGTTTCCTCATTGGGTTCTGCACTTGAAACTTGAAAAGCACTTCTAAGGCGACTCGGTGTCTTAATCGTTAGTGGTACTAAGGCTTTGTTAAATTACGACCTTATTGACCTTGTTTACTTCCCTTTGTTTACCTCTCCTTGTTCACATTAATGGCAGATCCATTTCTTTATAATCGCGACTTCAAGAACGCAACTTACCGAGAACTTACCTTTCCAGAGACGCTGCTTCCTTCTTTTCAAAATGGCGGATAAAGTGTATCTCCATGTCTGGTAGTTAGCAAGCTTTGAGAAATATATAACATCGGATTTGTCATGTTTAGATAACAGGCGAGGCGACATTACTTTCTCCATTGCTTTCTTTACTCTGCTAGTTAGCGTGAAGGCTAATGAGCGAGCCGGTACGAGTCTGCACGGATACGATTAGAAGGAAACTCCAGGTTGACGAGGACGTGTTAATCACCGTACAGAACGCATACGTGTGGAATTTAAGCCAAAAGGGGCCATTACAGTAATAGTTGGTGTCTAACAGCATTAAATGATAGTGATATTTTATTTTCTACCTCAGTGCTTCCTCACACTGTGTGTTAATGTCAATTTCATTACATACGCATATCGCTGAGACACAGGGATAAAAATCCACATCGTCTCATTATTACAAGATTTTTCTTGTTTTTACAAGAACAGCATCTCACTGCTCCAAAAAAAATTATAACAAGAAATGATTCAATTTAATTTTGTGAGGGGCTTTTACACAAATAAACAAAGCAGCTTCACAGAAATATATGTACAGAAATTTATGAATTTATCCCTAATGAGCGAGCCAGAGGCAACCGTGGTGAGGGAAAACTCCCTGAGACGACATGAGGAAGGAACCTTGAGAGGAGCCAGACTCAAAAGGGAACTCATCCTCATCTGGGTGACACCTGATAGTGCGATTATAAATCATTCCCTTCTATAACTGTGTGCTACACGGACAAATAATGCAGTTGTGTAACCAGGAAATTCATCACAGTTTTCACAAGAAGTCTGTTTTGTTGAAGTTATCAGCTTTTCACTGATGGAGACTCGAGTGCAAAACTGTTCCTATCAGTTGAAGTCCAAAGCCATCTTCATGGTTTCTAAGTGGTACCATCCTCAGCAGCAGCGAGTGATTTCCAAGTGATGAGAACTTCAACCAGAAGGCAGGTCTGGAGAGCAGAAGGGGTCAGGATCACTGGCATCTCAAGAGCATGTGTAGCTCGACAGACAGACAGAGAGAGAGAGAG
>CM074956.1:1064742-1087932 GCA_037577455.1 Pangasius macronema
GTGGTTGTTAGATTCTCATAATTATCCTTTCCAGATATTAACAATCTGGTATATTCCTCATGGTGACATCTCTTGATGTGTCTTTGTAGGTAAACTTGAGATGTATAGGAAAATGGACACAAGGAACAGGAAAAGACTTGCAGCAGGCTGTTCTTCATTTCTGAAGCAGAAAAGAGAAAGAAACATTAGAACGTGAAATGTGAAATGCAACCATTACTGTTACAAACTGTCCCAATGTAAGGACATTGAAAACACAGAATGAGAATATTGCCTGCTATTAAATAATAATAATAATAATAATAATAATAATAATAATAATAATACACACATTGAGGTCTTATGCTTATAAGTCAGACAGTTCAACACAGTCAGTATTATAAATACCCTTCTCAGGTGGAAGATGTCCACTTTTTTGCAGATTCTGAGTGACTGACCACTTGAGGAGTCACCAGAACCATTAGTTCACAATTCCATTAGTAAATAAATGTTCATGCCCATTGTGGGCTGATGGATTGACACCCACAGTCAGTACCTAGTGCTAAATTTAAACAAAAGCACCACCTTATTCGGTCATCACAACAAATGAGTAATTGACTTCAATTTACGTCTGTGTTTAAATCTGTACATTATAACATCTGGTACAAGATCTGGGTGTAGAGCAACATACCAGTGAAAAGTATAGTTCTGACATCCACTGCAAGTTCACCAAGATGACTTGAATTGAAAGCTATGCATTTTCAAGATGTGAATACTACAATGTCGGCACAGTTGGCCCAGAGGGTCAGGAAGATTTGATAAGGAGGACCAAAGAGGGCAGTGGGTTGGGTCCATATTGGTGAAAAAACATTTAAAAAAAAAAAAATCCTTTAGAGGAACCTGACTCAAAATGGAGCCTATCCTCTTCTAGTTGATACTGGATAGTGAAATTATAAACTTTTAAACTCATTACTCCTCTTAACAACAGATGCAAAGATCATCCTTGATGCTGTGGATGATGTGGTAGAGCTCCCTAAGGGTTGTGGTCTCACCTGAAGAGGATGATATCAATAGACTGATGAGGGATGCAGTGTCTGTGGGGCAAAGCCCAAATTCCATTAAGGATCGGTGTTTTGGATGATGAACTGTAGCAAAAGGGATTTATTATATCATGCTGAGGACATGGGGAACTGGTTTGGCCACAGTTAACCTTCACTGAGCTTGCACAGAGGTGACAGTGGCAAAGAAGGACTCCCTTTGGAAGAAGCTATAAGGAAGAAATCTTGGGAGGAACCAAAGCTTAGTAGAGGACACTAAAAAAACTCTGGGTGTGGCTGGAGTCAGTATAGCTTTTACTCTTGTTATGATTCTTTAGTGTCTACATAAGAAGGGAAGGTTGGTCATGTTGAGCATTCAAAGATGTAGCAGAAGCTTGGAACTCCTGGTGGGCAAATGATAGGAATATGGTCTGGATGGGATCTCAAACCTGCGGTATGCAATAGACTTTGTGAAGGCAGTATGGGATGTGTGGAGGACAGGGGCTTTAGATGAACAGAGCAGGGGTTGGCAATAATGAGGCTGTCAGGAATGTGAATAATGTGTGAATTAAAGGGTGAGAGGTTGGTGTATTAGGTGACAAGGCTGGAAAGAGAGGCATTGAGAAAATGGGTGGAGCAGCTGCAAGACTGGTAGGTTGCTATTATGAAGAGGAGGAGGTAGTTAGCTTGATAGTTTGAGATTATTTAATAACTCTATTTATGCTTAGTACTCCCCATCTTGCTGCAGTGGATAATCTAGCCTGGATACCTTAGAAGCTTGCACTCCCCCAAAAACAACTTCTTAAAACGTACCTTCCTGTTGCAGTGGATATTGGTTAAAATAGTGTTGGGTAAATTTGTATAATTGAATAAAACAGGGCATAATGTAAGAGGGGAGGGTTACCTGTATACCAATATTGCTAGACGTCCGAATATTGTAAGCACTACTACCTAGGGGCAGAAAGTATTTTCTGATCTGCAAGTTGTTGCTCAGAAGCTTACAGCAAATGTTGCAGCTAGTAGTGAATATTTAGAGAATGACAAATCTAGAAGACGTGGTTGAGGGCTGTGGCCTATGAGGTTAATTTGAAAGGGGGAAAATCAACTGTTACTGCATGAGGTGAGGTCAGATGTTACCAGCACTACCAACCAAACATAATTTCTGCTAAGGCTCTTAGTTGATGGTACTGAAGACCCTAGAAATTAGTAGGTCTCCCACAAGGATATGTGTTGGGTCCTCTTCTGTCCTCTGTACCTGTTTTTGGTGAGGTCATATCCTCACATGGGTTTTCATACCACTGCTATGCTGATGACACTCAACTCAACTTTCCTTTCCTCCCTCAGACACTCATGTTTCTGCACAGATCTCAGCCTGCCTCGCAGACATCTCATAATGGAAACTTACCAGCTGAAAATAAGTCCCAACAAGACTGAGCTGCTCTATATCCCTGGAAACGCACCCCCACATCAAGTCCATCTTCCAGGACAATATTAAGATCACACCATCTGACAGTAATCTTTGGGGTAGTTCAGGACAACCAATTTCTCACCTCACATTGCTAACTTGACTGGCAGGTCTACCTTTGCATGCCATCTGACCCTTGCAACTGATCCAGAATAAGGCTTCAAGATTTGTTTTCAGCCTTCCCAAGTTCTTATGCACTTCCTCATTAATGTAGTAATTAATTAATGCAGTTCCTCTACTGACTTCTTCTAGTTGCCCACATTAGACTTGAAACACTGGTGCTTGTCTACAAAGCCAAAAAAAAACAAAAAAAAAAAACGGTACCACCTGCTTATCACATTCCACACAGAACCAAGCTCACTTTGAGCCTCTAGCATGGCTCAACTGGACTCAACATCCCCCAAGATACAAGGAGGACATGCATAGAGACGTTTCTGTGCTGGCACCCAGACCGTGTAATGGACTTCCTCTGGCTGTCCAAAAAACTGAGTCAGTGGTGGTCTTTAACAAAGACTATAATCCTACTTCTTCACCAAGCACTTCAAATCACACTTCCATTTTTAGAAAAAAATAGTTATCTCATGTGTTTTCTGTCATGCTGCACTAATCTCCCCAACATGGATTTAGCTCAATGGTATTCTTAGACCCTGACCTACTGAACTAGCATGAGGATATTTTTTTGATAGAAACTACAAGGTTCTTCTGTAAGTTGCTTGAATAAGGGTGTCTTGTAAATGCTGTAAATGTATTTCATGCATTATTAGCACTACTGTTAACTTCCTTTAGTATTACTGGTTGATTCAGAAATGGTCATTATTTGTTTGTCCATATAAGTTATTCATATGTTTATAAGTGTGTGCAGTGTCTTTTGACCTACCTTGGGATCAGTAAAGAAAAATGGTTTTATTTAGTGTTGTAGTTTCTGTTTCCATGTTCTCACACACTCGACTGATAATGAAGAACTTATTATTTAGCTAAAAAGTTGAATGGGGTTTATTAGAGCAGAGAAATACTGACCTGACCTATTATAGTTCAGGTTTAAAATCATGTTAAAACTAGTTAATTCTAATAAAATTACAATATGTATACGTAACCATTTGTGGGGCACTTTTTGTCCCAGAGATAGTCAAACAGGATGCCAAGATATTTGGCATATTCCTCTTCATACCACACAAATAGCTCATCTCCTGCATTGATAGATCGACAGCAGCGGTAGAGGATACCTCCTTGATACTGGAATGCCACTAGATTCTGCTCTGTATCACTACGAGCACAATTTACAAACCTGAGAGAATCAAAGAGATACAAAGAAAAAAGGACGTGAGAAAGAAGTGTGTAGGAGAGATAAGTTACTAGCAGAGAGAAAGATTAATGGTTCCCACCAAAGAAGAAATGCAAAACAATCTAGCCAAAGATGATCTGTATTCCTTACCTCATCCAGTTAGCATATATCTCTTTCCTGGCATCTATGTATTGCAAAGTCTGCCCGTTCTTGAATATCTGCAAAACATGTTATTATGCATTACCAGAGATGTTCAAAAATTACTTTGGTACACCAAGTCATGTTTTAAGGCTCTGACCTGCAAGTCTGGAAAGTTTCGCCAATGTCCTCATGCTGCATGTCTCTCTTTTTCTCACTGATCAACTGCAGGTACAATGTACAGCATGCCGATGACTGAACCAGCAGAAAAGACAAGGGAGCCACTATGTCTTACCTCAATGGCAACAGCAAGGAATGCTCTGCAGGCACACTCTCATTGAAGGCCAGAAATCACAGTTTCAGCCACTAGGTCACCTGAGAGTCATCTGAACACCACCACATGTAAAACAAACTTATCACCAGAGAATGCAACTCCCCAGCACCAATTTAAATTAACATCATGCACAGGATCATTAAGAAGGTCCCTAAGAGACTCCACCTCAAGGATGAGGTGCCACAACCGTAAGGTAGGGGTTCTTGTGTTCAGAAAGGTTTCCTGCAGAGCTAGATCATAGTCCTCAGTTGAAAATTCAGTTTGAGAGCCAAGACCAAGACACAGATGACCTGGCCCANGACAGCAGATCTGCTGAGGGAAGAAGCCGCCAGGGTGTTCAGACCACTAAGAAGAACCAAGGTGCTACCTTGTAGCCACAAGCAGTTGCTGAATACTGTATGGCATGGGAATAATCAGTAATAGTCAGTAATTGGAGCAGCTGTGGCTGTGCCACAAATTGCAGGGTTTGCGGTTCGATCCCCAGCCCCTCCACATACTGAAGTGTCCTTGAGCAAGACACTGAACCCCAAGTTGCTCCAGATGGCAGACTAGCACCTTTTGTGTGTGTGTGTGTGTGTGTGTGTGTGTGTGTGTGAGTGAGTAACAGTGTAAAGTGCTTTGTAGAACCGGTAAGGTTAAAAGGTGCTATATAAGTGCAGACCATTTACCATTTAATAGTGGGCAGTGCATCAAGCAAGCTGACTGAGGGAGAACCACAAACAGCAATGTGTTGATGTGGCAATGATGAAGAGGTCCACCTGATCCATGCCAAACATCTGCCAGATCTGAGCTACCTGCTCTTGGGCACAGTCACACTGATGATCAATACACCTTACAGTAACAACGTTTTCTGACCCGACATCCCATGGCAATCTTTGATGACTGTGTTGGTGGCTCAGTGCTTAAGGCTTTTTTTGGCTATTGATGAAAATATCGCCAAACTGCCACTGTTGTGTGCTTTAACAAGACCTGTAACCCCTCAACTGAAGAGAAAACTTCAGTCAAATGCTGATACTGTCCTCAATTCCAGATGCAATTCTGGCCTTAAATCACATACCCTCATTATTCCTGTGGCACCACACCATTCCCCAAGTGGTGATAGGGAGACATCTGAGGTGATTATCTCTCACCAGTAGCACTGCTCCCCAACAGATGCCTTCTGTTAGGCGTCTACATCTACATGAGCAGCCACAGGCCCAGCCGCAGGCCCATTCCTTCAATGCAAGCAGCTCCATCAAGCCTCACCAATTTGGCTGCCATCATCACTCTTAGCATCTTCAACAGATGCCGGCACTGCATGTGGTGGCTTGGCTTAATCTAATGGGTAAACATAACAACTTCCACCACACATTAGGGTGATAATAATGCTGGTGAAACAGCTTTTCTCTGAGACCAAGTGCCCATGAGACTGAGTGCCATGGACTGTCTAGGGTCTGCCCCTCAGACAAGACATGGAGCACTAAGAAACAGGGACAGCATTGGAACATTGAACCGTATTGTCCTACAGGCACTGCACGAATGGTCCACTTGTTCATGTTACAAACTTCATGACACAAACTCAATGGTTAATTCTGATGTCAATTCTGTATGTGAGCAATTGTGGCTACCCACAAACGGATTCAAGTTTAAAAAAAACAAACACACTGTGTAGAGGGAATATCCACTCCAAAACAAGGGCCACCAAACTAGCAGGATGCCAGCTTAATCAGCAGGCTCAGCAAAAAAAAGTAGTAGATTAAGGAAAATCCACTCACCCAAGTTAGCAAAGTATTAGTCACAAGCTGAGAAAATCAGCTAGCTGATGGGGATAGTAGCAGGACAAGATGAATAATAAGTGCATCGCTACATGACTTTGTTGGTCTTAACATGCACACATACATGGATTCAGGTATCACTGGCATGTAGAAAGGGTGAAATAGAAACAGAATCCCTTGAAATCCCAGTATTCTTGAGCGACAAACTAGAGATGTGTGCATGATGGGGTTTTTTTTCAAACACACTCCTGCCTGATCCTAAAGAAATTCTGACCAATCCCACCTGCTCCACTAAACAATGATTCTAACCAGATTAAAGCAGTTACTGAAGGTGGGTGAATGAATGAAGTAAGTCCCAGTCCCAATGCAGTAAGTCCCAGTCCCTCTATGCCAAACAACTGCTCTTTATTTTGTCCATCCCAGTGGAAGATGGAAGGTTACAGCTGATAACCTTTTCACTTAATAATGCACGTGACTGTGGAGCAGACAACAATAGAACAAATGATGGTGCTTTCAAAGCCCATCTGGATATCTTGACCTGTACTGAAAGATTACATTCAAGATTACATTCCTTTGTCCCAGGAGCATAATTTATCTCCATTACATTAAGGCCTATGACAAATTCATAAATGTTTTTAAAAAATTAAGAACCTAACTTACCACCCAAGAGTAACCACTGTCCATGGCCTCCTCCTGGTCCACCAGCTCTCCCTGGTAGGGTCCAAAGTGTGTACCAACTGGAAGAGTCTCTCCCATATTAAACACTCCCAGACCAGCATCAGGAATGCCAGACTTCCGAACCTCTAGCCCAGGAGGAAGAGTTTGTCTGGCCCGGTCAGTGATACCCATGGGAACAGGTGTATCAGGTATGAAGAGAGCTGGACCATGAACCTCACACTTGTTGATGAAGAAGAATTTGCAATGCTCACAGTCTGGAATTTCAGGACCCAACAAAGGAAATAAAAGGAAGTCCATATAAACTTTTTATCAAAATTTTTAAGGCTTACCAAATATGTCTCTGATACTTTTATGCATAATTATATATTACAGCTGTGTTTTGGCTGTAGCTTGTAGCAAGATCTTAGATGTTGCTTATATGTTTGATTTTCAATATGTTTCAGTGCTAATTCCTAAAGTTTCATAGGAACCAACAAAATGTGCTTTGCCTGCTTTTACTGCGTGCTTTTATTGACTACATTAGAAATTGAGTTACTAAACAATGCAGCAAGAATCATCACCATGTCATATAATGATCCAATTTTACTTAAATTTTAGTTGTATGGAACTTTCAACGACAGTCACAACGCAACTTTACGGAATCATGTTTCACTCCCTGAGAAGACATGAGGAAGAAACCTTGAGGGGTCTTCTGGGTGATACTGGATAGTTGGATTATAAATCAATAACAAAATACAAGTCTAAAGAATAAGAATACTGAGCATGTTGAGAGGAAGTTCAATATGAATAGATTGTGAAAAAGTCCTGGGATGACCACAGGAGTGTCATTATGACTACAGCAGCAGCTCTTAGTTGCAAATAGTCTCTAATATGTCATGTTATCTTACAGAGGTAGTCGTCATTTTCTGGTTCTTCCTTTTTTACAGCCTTCTTTTGAAATCCTTCATTCTGTTGGTCCACAGTGGTGATGTGTGCCACAAAGTTTGATGCCCCTCCATCTGAAATTTCATCATTTGAATTTAAATACTGTCAGTGCAATAAAAAAAGTGTGAGCAGTAAACTGTGTTTGTGAAAATTAAAGCTAGTTAGACTAAAAAGTCCATTGTAGGGCACCCTTACAGACAGAGCCTTCATCTTCAGGTTCTTCTTTTTTTATAGGGTTCTTCTGGACTTCTCCATTCTGTGGTGTGACATGTGACATGGTGTAACCAAAGAAGAATATTTATTTTAGCAAAGCAAAAGTTTATACATACACACACTATATAACATACTTTGATAGTATATAATAATTATACACTTAGACAGAAATCAAGTTTTCAAATTATTTTTTTACTCCTCATTGAACAATCTTGCAGTGGAATGGACAATCATTAACATGATGATTATCCTTTGAGGGATACTTCATTTAGCTTGCGCTTACCAGTGAGCGAGCTCGAGCAGGAGTGTGTGCAGATGTTGTGAAAGAACGTGGTCCAGCTTTGACTGATTCCATTATAAAAGATTTTAAAGTGAAAAAAAATTCTGGAAAAATAGATTTAAATTATTATAATCAGAACTTTAGATCCTTCATTTAAAATTTTAAGCAAAACATGAAATTTAGAATATGAAAAAAATCTAAGTCCACTCTTCCAGTCACACACACACACACACACACACACACACAGAGTATAAACACTATATAAGACCTCTTTAAGTTTTTCTGATTAATAGGAAATCTATGGCAGGGGTTCCTAAACTTGGGGTCACAACCACACATGGGGTCACTTGACTTACAAATAGAACAACCAGACATGGAACAGGTCAGCCACGGAAAACAACAGCAACTGTTGACAGAAACATTGTGAGAAAAGAAACAGTATGAAGAAAAACCCAAAAACGACAGTGACATCATCAACAAACTCCACTGGGCAGGGGTGAAGGTATCACAATCCACCGTTTGAAGAAGACTTCAAGAACATACCACAAGATGCAAACCTCTCATCATCAGTAAGGATCAGAAGACCAGATTGGAATTCACAAAGAAATACAGAGATGAGCCACAAAAGTTCTGAAACCAAGATGAACCTCTACCAAAGTGATGGAAAAGCCAAAGTGTGGAGAAAGAATCTCCAGGATCTGCTCAGGATCCACCCTGGTGTGGGTCCTTTGGTTTTTAGTCAGTTATGTTACACATATGTATCATGGGTGGATTTAGTGATTTGGGGGGCCCCATTTCAGTGTTTAACATCAATATTTATCATTTCAGCACACGTTATTTAGCATTAATAAGTAAAAATATATATAATTTGCATTTTTATGGAGCCCTTGGCTTCTGGAGGCCCAAGACGATTTGCTATCTTTGCCTAGTGCTTCATATCAGTCCACCCCTGATATGTATATTACTGAAATCATAAAATGTTCAAATGTTACAGTAGTTCTGTATTATAAATCTGGAGTTTATATATTGTGATCAAGGCTTGAGGTCACACAATATTCATAATGTCTACTTGTGGTCATTTGCCCAAAAAGTTTGATTTATACGATGACAAATGTGATTGGAATTTGAACTCTGAATGTGTATTTTTATGCGTTATTAAGCTTTGAAATTAAATTAAATCATAATTCCGTTTTATGTCATAATTTACATTATTTAAAAAATATATAATTTTAAATTTTTAAAGTCAATATAAAAATAATCAAATAAATACATTTTTTGGACTTTGAGGCATTTAGTAACACCCAGTATACATGTTATACACATTTACTCTATTCTTCAAAATAAATTACTGATGTGACATAAAAATTATATATATATATATATATATATATATATATATATATATATATATATATAAACACACTTCAATATCCAGAAAATAAATAAATAAATAACCCACTTTAAATCTCAAAAGCAGAAGAAACCAGAAGAATCAGGATAAAATATCAGATAATTATATCCATGTTTGCACTTGCTAGTTTTAACTTTTTTGGTTTTTGAACGTTAATCAAATGTCTTAATTTTATTCTTAATCTATTACGCTGTAAGTAAATCTAATAATTAATTAATAATTAATAAATTAGCTAACAGAACCAAAAACGGGATCCTTCCACTAAGGCTGAATCCCAAACCTCTCTCCATTGGCTTTATAGTGCACTACGCAGCGTGTAGACGTCACTGTGTCGTACCCTACGTAGTGCACTCACAGAGGGAGTAGGAACTCATTTGGAATACGGCCACTGACTGCGTCCACGACCGTTAACTTACCTCAGTGTAACGCAGTGAATCACCTCAGACACAAACACAGTGACGAATTTTTCTTTCAAACGCGATCAGATCTAACTTTAAAACTCTGCCAGAGATATTTTATTGCAGAGATGATTATTATTAGAATCAGATACCACAACAAAACATCTCGGTTTTCTTCTCTTGCTGTAAGTTTGTGGCAGAGAAGGAAATGCACGCGCACACCGCCCTCTGTTGGACAACTGTGCGAACTGCAACAGTCAGTCGTGTAAGGAATACAACATCCAGGACGTGCTGTTACAGGAAAATAATCAGCCTCGCTGTAGTAACTAGTAACAACAAGTACATTTCTGTTTAACTGTCATAAAATCCGTTTCTAGTTAGGATGAATTCAGGTTAAATTGCGACAGTTTTAACTCGGCAGCATTGCACTGGAGCTAATGTTTGACAGAAACTACGCGATTTAATTCATGTGACGTCATGTAATAAGAGTAAACAAATAACTGTGGTTGGCGGGTTGTGGATTTGAGACTTTAAACGTTAACTCTCCGTGTGCAATACCAGCGGCGGCCAGCAGGTGGCAGCAGATACCGGGGGAAAAAACAGCATAAGGGAGGTTTCCAAAACCCACGATGGAGTTCAACATCAAGTGAAGTAGAAGGTTTCATATGAGACAATTGTGATGTTTCCATCCATATTGTTATGCAGCTTGAAACGTAGCCTCTGTGCACTCAGTCATTTATAATGCTTTATTAATACAATGTACAATAGAACATTTTCCGTTTATAAAATCACAAACAAAATAATGTTGAAACTAATGCTAACATTACTGCCAATGCTAACGAACTTCTCAGTGTGTAAGACTTGATTTTTTAAGAAATTTACACGTATATGGCTGTAAGGATATATGGTCTGTATCTGTATAACAGATGTTATGGCATAAATCATCCCAACAGTGTCGTCCCTTCTGCGCTTTATTGTCCCTGAAAATAAATTTCGCTGACAAAAGATGCCGCATACGCTATGCTAACATGCTAGTATAATGCTAATTTGAGGCCTGATTTTCTTTTTCATCCTTAAATCAGTGTACAAGCGACAGAAGCTGATTGTCAGTGGCTGAAGAAAGCAATCTATTGGATAAGGAGTTGAGAGGACACTGAGCGACATTAGCTTGAGTCGTTTTTCAGTCGAATATATAGAACTGTTTCGGGGTTTTTTGTTTGTTTGTTTGTTTTTTGCAACTTTGCCTGATCATGTTTTAAAATGACTGCCTTTAGTTTCTAACATTAAATATTTTAAGATTTTTATTACAATATTATGAATCAAATATTGTTATTTTTTCGAATTCTTCAGGACAGGAGACAGATCACCCATGATCCTTTGCAGCAGACCAATCAGGAAGAGGAAATTACGATGTCTTGGATCTCAGTCATAAAATTAAATCAGTAAAATATTATGATTATAACTCTTTAATCATGTGGTACTGAAATAATTTTTTTTAAAATAACAAACTATTAATGTTTTATGTTTTGGCTCCGCCCCTTTTCAATACTCATAGCTGTGTTAGCTACAGATACGTTAATTATATCAACTTGATTAAGAGGCCAAACAGTTGTTGAATTTTCTGCTGATGGCTAAAAATAGGAAAGAAAATTAATTTCTACTATAATATAAAGATTCCATATCTTTCTTTTTCTGAAATTCATTATTTTTCCTTTTAAATTTCTTCTTGCTATTCTTAGTCATAAATAACTACGCTTAAAAAATATTAATCTGTCCTTAATTTTACATTCTGTTCATTTTTCCCTTAAGTTTTCTTTAAATGTTGCCAAAATTTTCCAGGTTTGCTTCAGAAATTTCCCTTAAATTCCTTTACAAACATTTTAATTGTCCTTTTAAAAAAAAAAAGAAAGAAATTCAGTTTTCCTTGAAAACTGAAAACTTGAAAACTAATTTTATTCTTTATCCTTTAATTTTACTTTATAATTAACTTTAATTTTTCATTAAAATGTTCCTTAATTTTCTTTTAAATATTCCACACTTTTTAAATAAAATTTTTAAATTCTTGTAAAAATTTCTTTACTATTGCTTTTGTTAAATTTCCTTATAATGTGTATTACATGACCTTTATAAACCTGTTTAATTTTCATTTAAAACTTTCAACATGCCACACTTATCTGTAAAACTTTATTTAAATTTTGTTAAACTTCTCTTACTTTTATTTTTAAAATCTTTCCTTACTTTTCCAATTAAAAACAAAAAAAGGTTTGACTGAAACAAATATTTCCCTATTTAATAAATTAATATTTTTTTTCTTTAAAATGTGTTAAATTTATTTCATATCTTTGCTGTTAAAACTTTATTTTTCTATAAATATTACACAAAAAGTTCTTACCCTTAATTGTTATTTAAATTATTTTTAAATTTTATATACTGTATATATTTTCTACTTTTATGTAATATTTGCTTTACATTCTTCTAAAAACCTCGTAATTGTTCCACTGTAGTTTTAATTTATTTTTAGACTCGAGCAGAAACGCTACAGAGAGAATCCAGGCGAGTGCTCGACGGTAACAATAATTCTTTTTTTATTTCCTTTTTGAATTTTCAGTTTGTTCCTTTTTTCATTAAATGTTCTGTATTTAGAAGTAACTATTAAACCAATCCTGCAGCGTAATCTGTGTGTCTGCGTATCTCTGTTCCTGAGCAGCTTCCTGTGAAAAGTCTGAAACTTTCCGTCTCGTTAGTAAGGAGAGAAGACGATTGGACCGTGAGCCGCCCTCAGGGTGGGGGCGGGGCCAAAGAGGGCGGGACTAAACAGAGGGGCGGGGATTATGGCGGCTGGCGGATGAACGTGGCTTAGAGACAAAGGCCCGGTTGCCATGGCGCACAGGGTGGCGGGGGCGAGAGCCGACGTTAGGAAGCTGGAGGTCAACGTTCTGGAGAGTTCCTTCTGGTGTGTGAGCTTGGTCTGAATACGGAAACACACACACACACACACACACACACACACACACACACACACACAATAATAAATAACACAGATCTGCAGTCCTTTTACAGTAAACACTAATAATGTAACTAATATAAACACTTCTCTGTAATAACAGATTTAAACTTCTGTTAAAATTCTCCTACTTTCCTTTAATATGGGCCGTAAATTGTCTTTATCGATTTCCTTGATGTTCTCTTTAAACTTTACTTTTTCTTTGAATGTTCCACACTAGTATAAAAAATTACATGTTTCTTAAAATTCTTTTTTTAGAAATCTTTTTAATTTGTCAATAAAATTGCCTCAATATTATATGATACATTTTCTCATTTACTTTACATTGCTTAAGAAAGTCCTAAATTTGAGCTTATAACTTTTCAATAAAAACAGATCTGCAGCTCTTTCACATTTAAACATAAATTTAAAAAAAATAACAAAAACACCACAGCTCTTATTATTAATAACAACACAATCATACAAATCAGTTATCCCCATAAGGATAGTAATACCTGAGAGTGTTGACTGTGTTTGGTTTGGACTTTTGTTTGGTCTGCACAAGGAAAACTGCCTTTTAAATATGTACATAGGCACATCTGTGTTTGTATTTATTTATTTTTTAAAAACTGAAAGAGACAAAATCATTCCTTTTGATTAAGGATAGTAAGTCATGTGTGTGTGTGTGTGTGTGTGTGTGTGTGTGTGTGTGTGTGTGTGTGTGTGAGAGAGAGAGTTTCACCGTTAACACTGCGTGGGCTGAGTTGCTGATGTACGGGCTGAACTTTGTTTTATGTGATTTTCCAGTCGCTCGGTCTCGGTGTCTCCTGCTGCTCATGTGCTGAAAGGAAGAAAAATGTGTAAAATGTGTAAATTGTGTAAAATGTGTAAAATGTGTAAATTGTGTTAAATGTGTAAATTGTGTTAAATGTGTTAAATGTGTAAAATGTGTAAATTGTGTAAAATGTGTAAAATGTGTAAAATGTGTAAATTGTGTAAAATGTGTAAAATGTGTAAATTGTGTAAATTGTGTAAAATGTGTAAAATGTGTAAATTGTGTTAAATGTGTAAAATGTGTAAATTGTGTTAAATGTGTAAATTGTGTAAATTGTGTAAATTGTGTAAAATGTGTAAATTGTGTAAATTGTGTAAATTGTGTAAAATGCACAATTCGAAGTTAATTCTACAGCTTTATAAGTGTTCAAGCTTTAAATGATCATAAACTGAGGTTTGGTGTGAAAATGGCTCGATTAGACCAAACCTCACTGCAGGGTAGTGAATATTGTTTATTTGTTTGTTTATTTGTTTGTTTACAGAATAAACGCGTGTCTCAGGCGACCTGCTGTTTCAGTATGGTGCCGCCGCCGGAAGCTACATTTTGCGCCGTCTCCCCTTATGTACTTACTCACCCTCGCCACTGGCCTTACTGTTTATTCATATTGAATATTTTATTCACTCACTCATATTCATTCGTTCATCCTCAGTGAGCGCTTTATCCTGGTCAGGGTCATGATGGATCCGGAGTCCATCCCAGGAACACTTTAAAGCTAAAGCT
The DNA here is from genome assembly GCA_037577455.1 of Pangasius macronema. NCBI lineage: Eukaryota > Metazoa > Chordata > Actinopteri > Siluriformes > Pangasiidae > Pangasius > Pangasius macronema. The sequence continues at coordinate 1,079,171 of CM074956.1, forward strand.
AGTTTTAACTCAGTTTTCTTTCATCACTACTGCTTATTAAACCTGAAAACGAGTTTCACTACATTTAATAGCTATTTTTCACTGATTGTTTTCACTCTAACAGAGAAATAATTTTAATTTTACTGGAAAGCTAGTTCTTACTAAAATTAATACTTAGTTTTTAACTGATTTTAATTTTTACCTTACGTTTCCTTTAAATTTTCCACAATTCTGCTTCAGAAAATTCTCTTAAATTTCCTTTATAAACAATTTAATTGTGCTTTTTTTTAAAAAAAAAAAAAGATTTTTCCTTAAAATTTTCCTTTTAATTTCTTTTAAAACTTCCTTACTATTAGTTTTGTTGCATTTCCTTAGAATGTGTATTAAATGACTTTTACAAATTTCCTTCATTTTCATTTAAAACTTTTCATTAATTAATTAAATAAAATTTGACGCCTAGTTTTCACCTGATAGTTTTATTCAACCTGAACGTGAGCTTCTGCTCAATCTGATAGATAATTTTGACTGACAGCCACTTTTTCTAAACTTGAAAATGTTTTTAATTGATAATTAGTTTGTATTAAAGTTAGTTTTTATTATAATTTACTAGCACATTTTGACTGATAGTCAGTTTTCACTAAACTTTTAAATGTTTAATAGTTTTTGGTAAACTTGAAAGCTAGTTTTTCCTCAACGTGACAGTTAATTCCACTCGAATTTTTACTAAACATGAGTTCGATTTGACGAAGATTCAAATTTATAACGTGAATCTGTGAAGATGTGAATTTTCCGGAGTGAAAGATTTGAGTGAATACGTGTAGCGCTACAAGCTTCAGTTGTGTTTAATGTTAATTAAAACACAAACTTGTTGGAGCTGAGCTTCTGAGTTGACGTCTATATCACACACATTGCAGCGATGTGATTGGTCGGTGGAGGCGGAGTTGACGGACGGCCGTTTAGGGCGGGGTTTGTCACGGGATGACTCCACTTTCCCGCCCCGTCTTCGTGGCAACGTGCAGCGACCCCCGAGCATCAGCCTGTGCTTCGAGCCTGCAGCCACGACAGCATCAGTCAGAGCCACGCCCTCGCCACTGGCTTTACCGTTCATCCACATAAACACTTTCACTCCTTCGACAGCAGGACGTGATTTATAGTCAAAAATAATATAAAAAATAGAAAATGAGCTGCTACATAATATAACTCTCTAAACTATTTACACAGATTACAAGTGCTTTTTTTTTTTTTTTTTTTACAAGAGTCAAATTTCTACAACAGCTAGATTTTACTACATGTGTGATAAGTTTGATTTATAGCCATTTTTTTTTAAACTAAATTTATAGCTAGCATTTAATTGAAATCCAGTTATTTTTTATGTGAAAGTCAGATTTTTTACTAAATTTTAAATTTAATGGTTCATTTTGGCAGATAGCCGGTTTCTATTAAATGTTTTTTTATTATTAACTAGTTTTTATTAAACTTGCAATTTAGTTTTTACCAAATTTGATAGCTAATGTTTTGGGGTTTTTTTTTACTGATAATCAGTTTTTCTACTGAATTTCATAACTAGTTTTTAAATTGATAGCTATTTTTTTATTAGCTTGAAATCTAGGTTTCACAAAATTTGCTAATTTAAACCGATAACTAGTTTTACTAACTTTGATAGGTAGTTTTTTACCAAATTTCGATGATAGGTTTTAATCGATAACTAGTCTTTATTAGATGTTAAAGCTAGCATTACTTAATTCGATAACTAGATTTAATTAATAACTAGTTTTTATTGAACTTTAATATTAGTCTTTTTAGCAAATTTAATAGCAGGTTTTTAACTGATTACTTTTTATTAAAAAGCCATTTATTATTGAAAGCCTTTTTTTTTTTTTTACTAAATTTGATAGCTAATTTTGACTGATAGTCAGTTTTACTGCTCACTTGCTTAGCTAGTTTTTAACTGACAAGTGTTTATTAAATTTTAAAGCTAGTTTATTTCATCTGAGAGCCAGTTTTTAAAATAATGACTAGTTTTTTATTACAACTGAAAGCTAGTTTTTAATTGATCATTAGTTTTCTAAAACTTAAAAGCTAATCTTTAATAAATTTGTTAAGTGTGTGATTAGTCTTCTTGACGTGATTAGTGGAGAGACTACAGCACCTTTATAATGATCCTCAAGCTGCGAGCCAGAGTTGACGGTCACTTTACAAACGGGACAGTGAAGACTCTTGCTGCATTTCCTCCGGTTTCTGTATCCCTTTACTATGGATTCAGAGTCACACAAGCGTTTCGGGTCGGCTGGAGGCACCAGAGCAGGGGATTGTGGGATACACTTGCTCTCACACAGCCTTTTCGAGGCAGACGTGTGTGAAGCGGGCGTTAGCGTGACTGAGATCCCCTGAACGCGTTCGTCTTCTGGGTCTGATGCCTGTGATGAACAGATTGGTGCTGTAGAAGGAGGGAATGGAGATAAAGACACATGTTCATGATTAGTGTGTTTACTTTCATGCTTGTTTGTGGTTAGTTTGTTTACACACACACACACACACACACACACACACACACACACACACCTGTCCCCTCTGACAGGCCGCCGTCCTTCCCCTTGCCGTCTTTCATCTCTCCCTCTGTTGGTTTCTTTCTCTCCCTCTCCCTCCACACAGACTTTCCCAGAATCCTTTGCTTGTTCTTCAGCTTGTCTATGGCTTTGAGTTTGCGTGCATGCTTGTGCCCTCTGTAGTGCGCTTCTGCTTGGTTCTGACAACAACCACAGAAGAAAAATAGCAATCATTTTAGACAAAAAAAAAAGAATATTAAACAAACAAGCAAACAAATACACCATATGGTCAAAAACTGATTATAAATTTGCATGAAACTCAATCAACAGAGAAGCATACAAATAAATAAATAAATAAATTATATTGAAGTAAACAAATGGCAGAAATGAAATTTTAACAAAGGAATAAATTAAAACCCCAAGTGTGAGCATGTGAATGTGTGTTTCCCACCTGCAACCAAAAGAGTGTAAAAGTTTGGGTGTAAATGTTTGAGTTTAAGTTTAGCATAATGAGAATTAGCTGTATTAATAATTATGTCAGTGGAAGTTAATCACAAAAAGAGTATTAAAAAACTGTGTGTGTGTGTGTGTGTGTGTGTGTGTGTGTGTGTGTGTGTGTGTGTGTGTGTGTGTGTGTGTGTGTGTGTGAAGACATCTGGATTGGGAATAAATAAAATGCTACAGAGAGCCGAAAGAGAAAAAGAAATAGAGAGAGTGTGTAATGCCTCATACATCCACTAGAGGGAGACATAAAACAGGCAGAGCTGGAACTCAAGGACGTACTGGGTTCCGGTGGAGGTATTCTCTCGCAACATTAATCTCTCTTATTTAAGGACTCTGCGTTATGCCAGACACTGTAACTCTTTGTTAGTTGGTACTTCTCCACCGCTGCTTAGCTAGTGAACATAATCCAGGAAGTGCAAGAACACCACCTTGCATTCACACTAAGCGATCCAAAGTGGTGTACATGAACTTACTCCTCTGAGAAGTAGGCAACTGCTCTCCCCTAGCAGGAAACTTCTTTCTGGAATCATCAAAAATCTGGAGATCTTTTCTACTCAACCACAACTAGTATTCGTACTTGTACTTGTATCAAGTAACAGGCAAAAGACTAATGACCCTAAAAGAGGGGTCATGTTCAGGAACAAACTATAAAGAAATCCAGATTCTGCCCAGTGGAATATAATGGATACAAGTCAAGACTGGGCTCACTCCATTAGGGGGTTGATTTCCAAGGAACTTGATCATCACAGAAAGCACCGAAGAGAAAGAAATCAGCAACTTGCTCCTAAAATCCTGCAGCTCAAATGCACCACCTCGCTCCATCTACTGCCAGATGGACTGTCATGCAGCTTGATTGGTCCCATTTTATCCCCAGAGGAGAGACTGAATGCATCAGTGATGATGCCTGGGAAGCGGTACAGAAGAAAAAGCCGAGCTGTGAGCTGAGAGGGCGATGACCATTTTCATCACATTAACATATCTACAAATGCACGACACAGAATACCTGTTTTTATACAGGTAGCAGTGGGCAGAAGGTAAAATAGTAAGTAGCACACAGCTACTCAAGGACAGTAGGGTTTTGCTCGGTCATATGAGTCAATTGTGCCTGCTGGGGGTAGACCAACCGCCTGGTCTTTACAAGCAGGGTTCTGCATTATTCCCTCTGGCTCAAGAGCTTCCTGTCTCTCTGCTAAATCCGGTATTCACATGTCTTCTGCCTGTTCTTGTCGTTTTGCCTTTATCTTCTTATTGAAGGTTTCAGTACTTGGTGGACTGGATGACTATATATACATATATGATCTGCTGGACTTTCCTGTGCCATGACACTCCACACATCCACCAGAGGGTAAAACCGAACAGGTGGAAGTGGAATTCTAGGTCATGTTCATCTCCTATTTGTTTCTCCTTCACGCCTGACAAACTGCACCTGCTGCCACTTAATGCTGCTTATTTAAGGACACCGATGTTCAATTACCTCGAGCTAATTTCAGAAAGTAAATGACAAATGCCTTTCTCGTGTACTTCAGTGTCCTCTGGTACTTGGACCTGGTTACTATTTCTCACCACATGGGGATGTTTAGTTCTAGTAAAGGCGTCTTTAATCTTCATCTATTATTGTGCTCATCTCATTACTGACAGAGACAGAGACTAAGAATTAGAGAAAAAGACTGTGTGTGTGTGTGTGTGTGTGTGTGTGTGTGTGTGTGTGTGTCCATCTCACTGTTGAGTTGAAGCGCAGGTGGCAGATGTTGCAGGTGATGATTTGTTTTTTCTTCAGCGCTTGTGCAATGCTGAAAGTGTGGCTGATAACCGCCTTCTGAACAGGATCCATCTTTATATGCACACACACACACACACACACACACACACACACACACACAAAGGGAGAGAGAAAGAAAGGAAAAAAGACCTTTATAACTGTAGTGCTACAGTTATGACTTCTCACTGCAAGCTAAAAAATGTTTACTCACACACACACTCACACACACACCACGTTAAAGTTGGAGAAGAGGCTGAGGTGGGACGAGCTGTTTACTCTCAGAGGCAGAAAGTGCTTTAAGTCCATCTGGGGCTGAACAGGAAGTGATGACAACAAAGCACCGCCCTGGGCTGGACTTCCTGTACAGACAAGAAACAGAGCGACTTAGACGTGAGAGAAGATGTCTCTTGTGGTAAAGAGGGATTACTGATCTTCCTTTAGGGGAAATTTTTGCTCACATTAATTTCTTGTTCATCTCTATCCATGTGTGTGTGTGTGTGTGTGTGTGTGTGTGTGTGTGTGTGTCATTGATGTACCTCTCATAAATTCACCTTTCCTACCTTTCTCTCTCTCTCTCTCTCTCTCTCTCTCTCGTCTCTGAATTATTATCTGGATTATTGCTCTTTCCTCTCCTTCGCATTAGCTGCTCAATATCTCATTTATCCCCATCACTGACAGCACCCCAGACAGGCGGCACATTAAAGGAAAGACTTGAAGAGATGAGTGGGTGATGAACAGATGAGTGGAGAAACATAATGAATACAGTGTGATTCAATAAAGCAATTAACATCCTACCATGATTTGTGGCTTGCAATAAAAAGTTACAACAAAAAAACTGGCTTGTGACCAGCAACACGCCAGCATTAAACTGTAAATTACGCTGTTTACATAGATGGATGGATGGATGGATGGATGGAGATAGATGAATGGATGCATAGATGGTTGAATGGGTGAATAGAAAGTGATGGGTAAATGCATGAATGGATGGATGGATGGGTGATAAGAAAGAGATAATGATGGATGCTACAGATGGAATGACAAATGAACAAATGCATAAAAGGATGGATGTATGAATGGAAAGAGATGTATGGATAGATGGATAGATAGAATGACAAATAAAAACATAGCTGGGTAGATGGATAAAAAGAGATAGAATAATGAATGGATCCACAGATGGATGGCTGGAAAGAAATATAGTTGCACAGATGGATGGAAAGAAGAGATGGATGAATGCAGAGATAGCATGATAGATGAAAATCAGTGGAACTATTTTCTGATTGTACCACTGGAATGATGAATGGAGGGATGGATGGATGGAGGAAGGGAGGGAGGGAGGGATGGCTGGGTCACCCTATCATTGAGAGATCATGAGTTTGAATCCTGAAGATGATACAGTTATCCTTAGCGGGAGTCTAGGGAGCAAACTTGGCTCTGTGGGTGGGAGGGGCATTCTCTCTCTCCCCTGTCAATCACAGTAACATTAGCCTATTGTGGCCATGTATGTGGAAGAGGGTAGATAGCACTCTCCTCTGGTTGTGTTACGCTGGCCTGTGACATCTCAGAGGAAGCACGTGCTAGTCTTCCTCCTCCCTGGATGGTGGGATGAGGGAGAGCTAGCGGTGGGTGTGAACTGGCAGGTGACCATATTGTGGAGGAAAATGGAGAAAGTCATTCAGGGAGGATTTTTCCTTTATTCCTTAACTGTTTTTTGCCTGCGTTTTTTAAGAATGTAGACAGCTCGCACTACAGGTCAGATAATACCTCCCCGAGGAATGACAATTACACATGTAAAATAAAAATGTACAGCACGGCTGGATATAAATAAGCTCGAGCTGCGAGCGTGCCAGCTCGAGGATCCGATGGCAAATCCACTGCCTGCTTTAGTTTGGATCATTTCCACTGAATAAATGGGATTGATGTGGACGCGTGCCAGAGCAGCGCTGCTATGCTGAAATGGAGACAATGTACAATGCAGAGTGTGGATAATGCGCAGCTACTAAAGCTTTTAAAGACCCATCAATGTCTATTTTAACACACTGTGGCCATTCAGCGACATGAACAAAAGTGAGCGGAACATTCCATTTCCTCGATGGCTTAAAACACCTCTGTGTTAAATGAATACCTCGTTATTGTGTAAGTCCATCTTATGTGTGTGTGTGTGTGTGTGTGTGTGTGTGTGTGTGTGTGTGATAGAATAATTTAAATTCTATCCATCTATTTCTAAATGTTTTTAATAACTGTATAGCTAGGAAGTAAGGAAAGTAAAGTAAAAAAAAACCCACAAGCAACATTTGAAATATTTGCATATTATGGAGATGATATGCAAATAGTCTAATGTACTGCGTGATGCTTAGTGAGGTCACAGTGGGTCAGAGTGAAATTAGCATAATCAGTCAGGCCATTTTGCGATGTTTACCAGGACATGATTGGTGCTATTTTATTTATTTTTTATGTAATGCACTCATTGCAGAGAGATATTAGGAACTTTTGTTTTGCACATGGATGAGTTTGACGAGTGTTCTACAGCCAAAGCTTTCGTTGAAACATTGACCTATACTGTATATCTTTTCAGTGAAAACTAAATATACATTTTTTATATATTTTTGAAGACATACAAACCGGTCTTGTTATTCAACTATGAATTAACAACCTTTCTCAACTTTTTTTTTTCTTTACTTTTTGCTTTGCTACTTTTTTTAGATGCTAGGCAGAACTAGTTCAACTTACTGACACCACTCCAAGGTCACTTGTTTATTTACTTTTAGCAAGTTCAGACATTCACGAGTGTTAAAAGTTAAAAGTTTTTTAAAAAGCTTTCATTTAGCCAATCAGAGAAGGAGAAAGGTTTATCAAAAACCTACCGACAATTTACTGACTAGTACAGACTTTTGCTCTCAAACAGTGCGTTCTACACTACAATACACTCCTATACACACTTTTACACCATGTACTCGACTATTTTGCAACTGTAAAATAGTAAAGGCCACTCTAAAGTTTCTCCCTCTTAAAGAAGTAGTGTTCTATCCATCCATCCAGACTTGTGTCCTCTGATGACTCCGCCCCTTTTGCTATACATGATGTGGTCAAATGGAACTGCTGCCTGACGTCATGGTCTTCAATGCAGTGTGACTGCACAATTGGAATGATGGATGGATGAATGGACGAAGAGATAGATAAATGGTTAAATTGACACACACAGGGGTAAAATCTGTCAGAGGGTGTTGACAGTTTTGAATATGGCTGCCTAAAAATACTGTCCAAGCATCTGCACTGGAGGAGATAAAACTGTTTAAATCAGGTCTGGAGATTATGGGGAGGCTAGAGCAAATTTTTTCTTTTCAACTTCTCTATTTCTCTCTCTCTCTCTCTCTCTCTCTCTCTCTCCATCCATCCCCTGGTGTGCAGTCTAATTAAACCCATTCAGAGGACTGTAATTATAACTGCTGTTCTGGGGCATTAAGAGAGAAGATCGCCTCTTACACCACAAACACTAAAGTGTTTCTTTTAAACCGGCAAAAAAATAATCCATCCATTTCCAGTCTGTCTCGTCAGCATTAGTCGTTTTAGAGAACTGGGGGATTTAAAGCACAGAAGTGTTACTGCTAAACTCCAGTCATGTCTAAAGCTGCCCTTTCATGGTATGTTTGTAACGATGGATAGAGCCTGAACACAGGGAGGGTAAGGTAACACATGGATAGGTTTAATCCTAAACCAGAAACAGAAACACTGCAGAAAAATAAAAGTTAGGAGCAACTTAGTAACACAGGAAAAATGCCTAAGTAGATGAAAAAGGAAAAGATAAATTATAACACACAAACTAATGAAGTGGAAACAAGGAACAGGTGAACACAATCAGGGGAAAAAAAATCAACCAGTCACAAGAAGAGAGAGGAGACTGAACGAAACGGAAACCAAAACTAAATGCTTTGTTGCCATTTGTTGAAAAGTGCAAAACACACACACACACACACACA
>CM074956.1:1087941-1109760 GCA_037577455.1 Pangasius macronema
CACACACACACACACACACATCAATCACAAATACACACTGACAAGGAGCTGTTGCTGGAGCTGGTCAGGATCCATATTAAGGAAATTTTTAAGGAAATTTGCTCTGAAATTCGGGATTAAACTTAGTCTAAAGAGCTTAGCGTAAAACTTACAGCAAAGAATTCTGGGTAAAAAATGTTTGAAAGAATTCTGGGTAAAATTTGATCTCTGTGTTCAAAATTGCTTTTAAGAATGCTTGATTTAAAAAAAGAATTCCTTAAAAAATTCTGGATAAAATGTACCTCAAAGAATTCTTGCTAAATTTACTGAATTGGAATTAGAGGTAGAATCGACTAGACTTAAACTCAGATTTCTCTCGAGAGACATACTATAGACATATTATGGACATATTACAGGTAGATGCTGAAGATATTGTTACCTGTGCTGTTTCTGGTTCCGCCGCTGGTTTTGGCCCTGTTGGCTTGCCGTACTCTGCGCTGGTGAGTTTTGCCGTTGTAGTGGATCTGAGCCTGAGCGCTGGAGTTCAGCTGAATATTACACACGTCACACAGCGTTAGTGTTTGCTGCTTTCTCTTCCGTTTCACCTCCGACGCCTCACACTCTGCACCCAACAGACCACTCATACCTGAGAAGGTCAAAGGTTAAAGGTCACACACGAGACCGTATTAATATGTCCATTATATGGCACTGTTCTGAACCTCTGACCCACAATGTCTTTTCAGATTTATTCGCAATACAACTGTAATGTGAATTTTATAACTTTAAAGGAACTTTCTGATTTGCTTTTCATTCTTTAAATTAGATGAATGATTACTGAATATTACACAAGTTTATATACTAGGTCACATCCTGGTCTCTCTTTACTTCCTCCTTTACTCATGGTTTATGTACTCTGTTTAGATTAATATACGGTCCTCATTAGCTCATTGCGATGTTTATGAAGGCATGTATATATATATATATATATGTGTGTGTGTGTGTGTGTGTGTGTGTGTGTGTGTGTGTGTGTGTGTGTGTGTATAGGTTTTACTGACGTTAGTGATAGCCAGGAATGAAGCTCTGCTTCTGGTGACAGTCTATAAAGTATTGTGATGACATCACAGCACAAGTGGTGGCAGTAAACACAGCCAAATGAGCAGCTGTGGCTTTACGGAGAAATCGGCGTACCAGGGAATACACCTTACGTGAGATATTCTGTACTCCACACAGAGGTTGACTGGAATAGCTCAGTCAACACGTCATTCAAAACACACACACACACACACACACACATACACTCAATGATAGAGAATAACACTAAGCTGTTCAGTTCTACCTCATAGTTACATAAGATTAATAAAACCATGCCAATATTTCGTTAATTCGATGCACTCTCCTGTAGAGAAAACATGCCCACCATTTGAAGGATAAGCTGACCAAGCACTCATCTGCTATACTTACAACTCACTTTAATTTAAATCATAATTTTATCCATAGAAATTCCTTGGAATAAGCAAAGTCTCTGGTTAAGATGTGTCTCCTCCAATATACTCCATAATGTTTTTGAGTGTAGTTATAGCCAAAACTTAAATTTCATAAAATATGAAAGTATGACATATTGTGGTTACATCAAACCATCAGACAGTGGTACTACACTTACCACTGAAAAATAAGATCATGCCTCTGTTTGAGACAAACTCCACCACAGAAGCATAACCCTCTCATGTAACATTAAGTCTGTAGTTAAGTCAGAGTTATGAATATTGAGCTCATGGCACATGCTTAATTCAACTCTCAATACGGCCCTTAATGTGTAGGGATTTTTTAGCTATTCTTCTGTACTTAAACACATGTGTTCAGACTCCGCTCATGTCTGAATGTATTTTATTTATATAATGGATCATACCTGTGCAAAATGCCAACATTCAGGCAACATTATTGAGCAGATATAAAGTCTGTCCTTGTGAGCAGACATAAAGTTCATATAATAAGTAATAAGTAATAGCACAATGATGAACCAGAGGCAGAGATACAGCATAGGCAAGACAGGCAATTCCTGAAGGCACACAGTCCATGAAAATGTCAAATCACAAAGTTCAGAACTTTTCTAGCCACTTTTCTAGCCACAAAGTTGGAAGCATACCATTGTCCAACATGTCTTCATATGCTGTAGCATTAACTTTACCCTTCACCAGAACTAAGGGTCCCAAACCCTGAAAAACAGCCGCAGACCATTATCTCTCCAACACCATACCCTACAGATGGCACTATGCATTCTGCTGTGTGTTCTCCTGGTATTCGTCAAACCCTGATTCATCCATCAGACTGTCAATATGGAAGTGTGACTCATCACTTCAGAGAACACGTTTCCACTGCTCCAGAGTCCAGTGGTGGTGCTTTTGGTGCTTTACACCACTCCAGCCCATGCTTGGCATTGTGTATAGCTGTGTGCAGATGCTTGGCCATGAAAACCCAATTCATGAAGCTCCCGACACAGTTCTTGTGCTTATGTTGCTTCAAGAGGCAGTTTGAAACACTGTAGTGAGTGGTGCAACAGAGGATATGCCATGTTTACACAGTATGCGCTTCAGCACTGGGCAGCCCCGCTCTGAGTTTGCATGGTCTACTGCTTCATGGCTGAGCTGTTGTTGCCTCGAGACACTTCCATTTCACAGTAATAGCACTTACAGTTGACCGAGGCAGATCTTGCAGGGCAGAAATTTCACAAACTGACTTATGGCAAACGTGGCATCCTATAAGACTGCCACGTTTAAAGACACAGAGCTCTTCTGTATGAGCTATTCTACTGCCAGCATTTGCGTATTAGAGTTTTTATTGCTATGTGCTTGATTTTATGCACCTGTTAGCAATAGGTGTGGCTAAAACACCTGAACTCCATAATCAGGCGGGGTGTCCACATACTTTTGGCACAGTCTTTTCCTCTTCTTCTTGTTTTCTATTTCTTTTCTGGCTTCCAGACAGGTACATTCTGTTCATTGTTAAAATTGCAATGATTCTAAATTAAACATTAATGATGACAGGTTTTGGGGGAGTTCTGGACTGAGAATTGACATTTTCAGGGACTTGGTATCAGACATCAGGGGATCCTGAACAGGTCCTGAACAGAACATATGATGTCCAAGTTGACATTATTTAAAGGTGACCTATTTTTGAGTTACTGATATTTGGATTAAAATTCTCAATAATAAATATGTGATGATTGTAATTTCTATCGGTTCTACACAAAGCTAACAGCGGTCACTTGCTGGCACTCATCTGCTTCTTATTGTGATGATAGCATTCAGCTGTAAATCTTCAGTTTAAATTCAAAATGTCTATATTTATATTAAAACCTGATTTTCCTTGTGGTCCATTCAGATAAATGACACACACAGTTCTTGAGTTCCAGTTAATCAGGCTTTTTGTTTTTTCTTGTGTAGCAATCTCTCTCTCTCTTGTAGGAGTTTATCGTGTATTATATATTATATTATATATTCACACTACACACCCAGCGTTCCTGTTCCCAAGACTGACTCCGGATCCACCATGACCCGGATCAGGATAAAGCGCTTACTGATGATGAATGATAATATTAATACTAATAGACATTATCTTTGATGTGGCGAAGGGTTTCATGTGAAAATCAAAGTAGGTCTGTTAGACTTATGGTGTGTGTGTGTGTGTGTCAGGGGTGTCACCATTGTCCAAATGCACAACACACTGATCCTCTGTGTGTGTTTGACAAAGGTCATTGATAAACCAGAGTGACAAGTGTTGACTGATCTATTCCAGCTGACCTCGGTGTAGAGTTCAGAATATCCCACTCAGCACACACACACACACACACACACACACACACACACACACACAAAACACATTAAAGATGGATGTATATGTGTATAAGCCACAGCTGCTCATTTTTCGGCGTGTTTACTGCCACCACTTGTGCTGTGACAGCATACTGAGACTTCAAAACCAACTTCAGGAGCCGAGAGGCATTCTGGGAAACAAGTTTTCTTTGACGCTCCAAGTGGAGACATTGTGTACATTTGATTTCAAACACACATTACTGTTACACATGATATATTGTTTAATGACTGATAAAACAGAACCACTTCCTGGTCGTGTTCTCAGAATTTTGGACATGACTGAATCCTAAAAATACATGTCAGATAGCGTGTGTGTCGATAACGAGGTGCTCCACTCAGTGTGTAAAACCAAACATGCTCTCGTTAAAATACCACCACAGGCTGCTCAGACTCACTGTTTAACTCTCGTCTGCGCTGTCAGGATTAAGTGCTACAAGCGGAGTGAGATTAGCCAAGACAGATAGAGTTCCACTTAAAAGACTTTAAGCCTCCACTCACTCTCGCTTCTTGTGGAGCGAACAACCTGAAGGGCAAGTTCCCTATTTTAGGATGTGACCTTCTACTGTCACTATCGAGAACTAAGGTAGTGGGTGATGGGTCAGATGCAATTTGGTGACACAGCCATAGAGATACTGCTGAGAGCTTTTAGTGTTGCTGTTGTTATGTAGTACAGTCGTGCATATCTTTTTGGTAGTATTTGGTATTTTTGGACGCAGCCATGGACGTAGTAGCTACAGCATCATTCATCACATGCTATTCAGTGCATTCACACACAGACCTTACTGGTACACTAAACAGTGTGACAAAAATCACACCATCTATAACGAATATTATTTCACAAACAGTGTTATTTAGCTAGATAAGCTACAAAAGTTCTACTTTTTAGTAGCACCAATGACAGTTGGTTGTGTCCTAATCCACCGTACTATCCTACTACTGAGTTATCCTTAGGCTTTTTTCAGAAACTCGGGAGTTTTACTCACATTTCTAACCAGTGTGTTTGAGGATATTACTGCAGCCACACTGACTCTAGGAAAAGAACGGAGTATGACGTACACAATGAGTCATTACAGCAAGGAGACATTACACAAGCTGGCTAGAACTCATTTGCAGTTGCTAGTCACTACCATTAGCATTTAGTCCTTTAGCCCTGATAAACAACATGTTGTTTTATTTGCTTAATTTAAACTTCACCATGTTTCGCAAGTGAAGACATTCCATGCGTGGAAGGCTAGCATGGCTTTATCTGTTTAGCATTTTATTAATAATGCCATAAATGTAAAATTTAAGCTAAAAAGAATTACATTTTACAAGATACAATTAATTTTTTTCAGTCTTAAAGCTGCAAACACCATGTTTTCTGATATTTAAATCAGCCAACTTGATAGCCATCTTAGTTGATAGGTAGAATTTGTTAGTGATTCCCGATACTATCATCAATCATCCCAAGCCTACTGTGTAGCCGTTGTTCAGGAGTTCCAGCACTGTTTCCAGAACCTCAGTGGAAACACACCTGCAGATGTGTGGGAATCAGCCATGGAGCGAACATAACACACACTCACTATTAATACTAAATCTGTTTTCATTGCCCTTTACCACATCATCTGTGTGTAGCAGTGTGTGTATACTGTGTTCGCTAAAGCTAGTAACTTTGATTGACTGAGAACAGCAAACTAACAACTGTGTGTCTGTGTGTGTCCTTGAAAGCCTAAGCAGCTATAAACGCCAAATGACAAGGCATCTGCTACCATCACCTCATCACTCACTCTAAACTATGATCCTGTGTGTGTGTGTGAGTGTCTCTAAGAATTCTGTGAACAGTGTTCATGGAAATGCTCCGGAGCATCACTCTGTAAAAATAGTGTGTATTTTTCCATACGCCTGTTTGTGTGCGTTTATATTTACACCCCACGGCGTTTCCTTGCTCCACGGCTGTGTCCCAAAACGCAACTAAATAGATTGCTATCTACAGTAGACAAAGATGTACTGTTCTGTCATACTGCAGGGTGTCCCAAAAGTCTCCAAACACTTTTTAGCACAACTGCCATTTCTTTGTAAACACACATGCAGTCATCTCTCCCAACTTCGGCTCCCAGTTTGGCAACAGTGTCGTGTGAGATTTTTGTTTAACCTTGTGACAGCTTCCCTCATGACAGCCATGAGAATGATTTCAGTATGTTCTTCTTTAGTCAAAGGGGCAATCTTAAAGGCTATCTTTAATATACGAATTATATATTAATATTATATTTAATATTCTAATTATTCTTCTTAACCACTGAGAGAATGGAACTCAAAGTGTGAAAATGAAACTCAAGAATAAATGCAACTAAAAGCAATAAGATGCATAAAAAAAATCTTTGTTCGTTGTCATTGGCGTCTTAGTGACTGGCAGCCAATTTAATACAACTGAGACCAATTTCTGACAGTGTGAGAAATGTTTTATTAAAATCTCAAAGTGTGAGTGCTGCTTTGATCCCTGTCTAAAATCCACCCACAGGAGGATGGCAAACTCACGGAACAGCTACAAATACGGTAATGCCGATGGTGAAATATGAATGAAATGGACAGAAAAAGAAATATCCTCATTACCTCAAGTTCACGTTGAAAAAAAGAGTTTTCTGCAAGAGCTGATTTTCGGATCACACCGATTGATGACGTAAGCAGAACGTAGTAATAATTCTTTCATCACAGGTCTATCATTAGATCTTCATCACATAATCTGACATTGAGAACCCCTATTATTGCACAGTCTCTTTTAAAATCCAGCTGAGAATTTACTGGGATCTTGTATAGTGTGACTAGTTTTAGTACTAAAATGGCATAGCCTAAAGCCCACTTTACTCAAACACACATGCAGCATACCTGGTGTAAATTTTATGTAAATATTTTCTCAGAGGTTTTCACTCCTTGTTGTTGGACTAGAAACAGTCTGAGCCTTGTGGTGTGGTGTTCTGATTAGCTTGTGTTCTACTGGTGGTGAGACTCAGATAGCAAATACTGATCTCGATGAGTTGCTTTCTCAACAGTCTAGGTGTCAAGGTATACTATTCTTCTCCTTTTCCCTACATCCTGCCATATTTTCTTTTTCAATATGTTCATTCCAATACTTCCCTTCATGACTCCCTGCATCTTTTCTCCTTTGGCTTTTTTACTCACCATATTTGTCGTCAGTCTGCTCCTGTGTTTAATCTCTCCTTCTTCTGTACTCAGAAATAAACAGCTACATAACAGCCATATATTATCTGACAGTGATTGCTGGATGTGGATGTGATGACGCATCGTTTACGTCAGTGTGCTTCAGTTCACTCTTACCTGCTTCTCTCCAAACAGCAATGTTATGGTATTATTCTCATGTTATCAAGGTTCTGATTTTGTCTATTTTAACTACTGGACACCCACTGACAATAGTAGTTGTTATGCAACACAGGTATATGTTTGTGTAGCATCTAACTAATCATAAAGATGAGGCCAAAAGTTTACATACGACTAAGCTAATGATATATTTAATCTCAGTCAAACTCCACACATTTCTTTTGGCAAGTCAGTTAGGGCATCTACTTTCTTTTACTGTTCTGAAACTCCGAAATACTCAAACCAGCCAGTCTGACACCAACAAACACGCCACGGTCAAAGTCACTGAGATCACATTCTTACCCATTCCATTGTTTGATGAGAACATTAACTGAAACCTCTTGACCTGTACCTGCATGTCTACACTGCACTGCTGACATTCATACACAGGGTTCGTGTTCCACTTCATGTTTCAGGTGATTTACAAAAGATCATATAAATGATTCCTGGAAAAGTAAAACTGAAACTGAAAGTAGCCACATGCACCAGTGGGATATGTCGAAAACTGTTTAAACACAAAATCAACACAAAATAAAAGAAGGTGCTTAAATGCCGTTGGGTATCAGAGTTTTGAGCATGCAGCGAAAGTATATAATATAAATTTTGCCAAGTCAATATTTTAAGACAATTTACTAAGGCATAATTTGAATAAGCTTTCTCTTTATTAAAACCACAGTTGTTGAATTCTGGATTTTCAATAGGTTGGATGGTGTTGATTAAGTTCTTATAACAGCATTAATTTCACAGGTTTATATTAATGTGCTAGTTCTAATATGTTATAGTTTCTAGAGTAACATAGTTACTATTTTAACAGGGACATAGTATAGTAGCATTTATGGAAGGAGTCTCCAGTGTCAGTGCTTTGTAAGAAGTGAAGCTGTAATTTCAAGTTTTTCCCCACAACAAAGCCTTTGGGTGTTTTTTATGTGTAATGTGCAATCCGAGGACACAGATCTGGGGCCACAAAATCATTCACACAGATATATAAAATCTATCCACTAGAAATCTGGGAGGAACTGATGAGTTCCATAATTAATCTTATTGTTATTATCAGATGAAACAGTCCTAAATTGCTTCAATTCATATTCATCTCCAGAGTTTTACTGCCTCGCTGAATATGACGTCGAAATGTCAAAACTTCACAAATTTACTACACTGAAAGCCATCTGTAACCATGGTAACACATCTTAACCTTCTGACATGTGACCCCCCATCTGCATTTATCCACTCATCTCTTTGTCTCTGTCTCTCGCCATCAGCTTTCTCAGAAGTGGATTTGCATGTAATTGGCTGTAATCCTGTCTGTGACAGGTGTAATTGAC
Source organism: Pangasius macronema (assembly GCA_037577455.1). NCBI lineage: Eukaryota > Metazoa > Chordata > Actinopteri > Siluriformes > Pangasiidae > Pangasius > Pangasius macronema. The sequence goes on from CM074956.1 coordinate 1,096,463, forward strand.
TGTTTTGAACAGTGCTTTGAGGGGGAGGATACGTACGTGTGTGTGTGTGTGTGTGTGCCAGAGTAAGTGCTGTAATGTGCTTTATACCTGATAGGAAAGGAAAATACATACAGTTAGGGAGAAACCAATTCCTGACATTTTTTGTCAATTTTTAAAAATCTAAAACTAGTTTATTTTTTAAACTATATAAAACAAAAGATGGTTAGACTGAAATACTAGTATATAGACAGATACAATATATGGATAATTAGATAGTTGACTAGACAGATACACTTGGTAGTTAAACAGTTGGATATTCAATTAAATTTTTTCAATTCAATTTTATTTGTATAGCGCTTTTAACAATGGACATTGTCTCAAAGCAGCTTTACAGAACATAAGAAACAATATGTAAGGAATAAAACACTCGGGGTGTGCTGTTACAGGAAAAAAGCAGTGATGGGGGTGTAATGTGACCTAACATGAAGCGGAGTTATGGGTACCTCACCGAATGTGGGTATTTTCCTATAAAAGAAAGTCCTAGTATGTCCCAAAGTGTTTTAATCCTTTTAAAACTCAATTTGCCAACATTAAAAAAATATATATTTACTAAAGAACAGCAAGTTGTACTTTTTGCCATTTGCAGTTACATTTGCTGCTGTGGAACCTCTGTGAAACATGTTAGTTCCTGTTATCACCTACATTATAGCAGCTATAATCTCAACAGTATCTCTTTTTTTCTCTATTTAAGTTAATAAAACAAAATAGACACAGCTTATTTTACTGAGAAATCACAAAGCGTAATCTCCTGTGTCCTGAATATGTGAAAAAAACTTAAAGTTACAGCTTTACCTCTGACTGTTCAAAGCACTGACAATGGAGACTCCTTCCATAAATGCTAAATTTACACAACAATTATACATTTATAATCCATTTATATGGAGCATCCCTGTGAATGAGCTGTTACTATAGAAACAATAACGTATCAGATTTACAGGTAGCTAAGGACAGGTGGTGCCAGACTGAAACTCAAGGCTGGTGGGCAGTAACTGTTATAACAGTAACATATCTCTCAAGCTGGAAGCCTCAACTTGGAGGCACAAAAACATTGCTTACTGGCGGAATAGTGGGGGTTAAGTGACCTTCATCCTACTTGTTTGTGTTTATGTAATATTACCCAAGGCCTTACTGTATATAACACTAGTGGTGAAAGCAGACAGCATGAAGACCTAACTGGAAACGTGGCTAAAAAAAAAAAGTAAGTAATCAGAGATTGTGTATTTCTGTGTTTATGCCAACAGAATACATCTGTTAGAGGCCTTCATTCAACAACAGCAGGTCACGCAAGAGCTGACATCCTGTCTTAAAACACACGTGGAGGACAACCTAAAACACTGTGCAGGAGAAAGTGCAAGAACTATGGTGGCCAAAGCACGCATGTTACCAGTATAACAGTAGGTAACACCTACTTGGACCCAAGCCATTTGGCTCAGAGGGTGGCTATGGAACTTTCTTACTCCAGCAGAACACCAACAACTAAGATGAACACCTGTTCTGTCACCAGGTGTTGATAGAAGGTAGATATTTACACTTGCAAGCATCAGCCAAGGGATCAGGTGTTACTGTGTGACCTTCCTCCTACTTTGTTAAGTGGGTATCCTAAAAGAATGTTGACCAACCAGGGCGCCCACTTTGTATGCAAGCTGTAAATGTCTAAAACTCCCAGACAGTAAGGCTGGTTGGACACTGTAGCCATACTCTTAAAACATAGGTGCCATGGATACTCGAGACATTGACTGTGACAGATGTTCCCCAGCCCTGGTGTTTCTCTCCATTCAACTTATTTGGCCACAGGCCTTGTGGATGGCTGGATGTATCCAAAGAAGCCTGGTAGCAGCTGTCCTCCTACTACCTCCTACTACTAAAGTAAGTACAGAGAATGCAATAGCACGTGGACCCATATTGCAGGAACTTCTCCAAGTACAGCATGAGACCACCTGAAGAAGATCCACTTAAAGGACAGGATGCTGGTCCTCACGTCATCATCTGCTAAATGCTGGGCCATTACACAGTTGGGAAACAAGTAGACTCAATTAACTGCAAAGTAATTCAACCCTTAGGTTCTGTGATGACCTCCACAGGCTGATCTCAGAGTTTCACCCATACACTGAGCTCAACCCTGAATTTTACCAAAAGCTTTTGGCAGGCACCCATGGCAAAAAAAAGTGCTTTCCAAGACAGCTGTCAGCATAGCGAGCAGGCTAAGGTAGAAGAGGATCTGGCCTTTAAAGAATATACACAGCCCCAGCAACCTTTCAGTGATGGTCTACTCAGGGAACTGGGTGGAGCACCTTGTGCACCTACAGAAGGAACTAATGGAATTTTGCAAGGCAGGGCTCAACCAATGCACAGGTCNAACTGTGATGCTGGGTCTTTCTCAGTGGTACCATCAACCTAGAGCACTGGTTCAGCACCATGGCCAGTGACTCAGTCAGCACATAGCACAGAACTACGGCCACAAAAATGTTGCTTCACTCATTCATGGTGGAAGGGCAATAATTCCAACAAGGCTCGCTTGACAGGAACTGTTAAAGAAGAGGTACAGAAACACTGCTTACTGCATCACAGTAGCTAGATAGTTGATAGATATATGGGTGGTAGATGGTTGGAATGACGATTGTATGGCTAGCTAAACAGTTGATTGGACAGAACAATAATAAAATGATGGATAGACAGTTGGAAAGAATGTTGTGTAGTTGAATAAAAAGTTGAATAGAGAGGTAGCTTGATGGTTCAGTACAAAGGCAGATGGTTTAGATCATGGGTGACCAAATTCCAGCCCCAGGGCAAATGTGGCCTGGGGACAGATGTTAATTGGCCTGCGTCTTCTCTCTTTGAATGTGTTATAGGTGGCCAAAATCCACCTATAACGTTAATAACATTATAATATTGTAGTTGGAAAACCTTTTGTGAATTCTTGAAAGACTGCTTAACTAAAGTAGATGTTCAAACAAGTATTAAAAATTTAAATTAATTTATCACTATTAGTTTGTCCAATTACTTTTGGTCCCTTAAATATGGGGACCACATATACAAAGTGCTGTAATTCCTACACTGCTCACCCAATTTGGGTGTAAATACTCTTAAATTAAAGCTGAAAGTGTTTTGCATAATTTATAAATAATATTTGATGACCGGTCCAATGTGGTCTAATCTGGTCCTCTTTGAAAAATGTTTGGACACCCCTGCTTTAGGTAGACAATTGAACACTAAAATATTATTACAGTTAGCTAGATAGATACAGATACATATCAGATAGATACAGTATTTTGGTAGTGTTAAATAGAGTAATAAGACAGGTAAACAGATGTGATGTTTCCAGTCTTGATGCTCCATAAATGCCATTTTAGTGCAGATAAAGTTTTAAATGGTTCAAGAGACATCTGTGTGTATACAATTAAGAGGCTAAATGTGTGTGTATTTTCCACAAAAGTGTAGAGTGTGAGCTCACCTTGCCAGTGGTCACTTGCTCTCCTCTAAAATTGGACATCGAATTAGGCTGCATGCGTGTGTGTGTAAAAGGGCAAGAGAACCAAACGAGGGCTAATTGTTGAGGGAGGAAGGAAGAGAGGGATGAAGGGATAATGAGCTTTGGGACAGAGCTTGGCAGATATTGTGCTCAGTTGTGTCATTCCCTACAGGGCTGAGACACTTTAACACATGTTTGGAAGTGGACCAAGAATAATCAGTATTAATATAAAATATTTAATATTAAGTGTACATAATATGTACACTTGTACAGCTTTTTTAACCCAAATCTATTTATCTATATATCTGATTAAAACCGGATAATCATAAGATTGTGAATCTTCATCTTGGTAAATAAAAGCAAAGACGTGTGTGGTTCTAGGACAATAATCAAGGACAGGGTTGTGTGGTGCGGCCAAGTGTTATCTCGACATAGTTCTATAACAAAATATCCTATAGCAGCACGTCCCCAAGGTACACAATTTTTAATTAATTAAAGAATGACAAGTGTCATAAGACACAAAAGAATGTCATACTTTTTATCCATTTTTAGTTACATTTAACATTGTGCAGCATCCGCAAAACGGGTTACCTCCTGTTATCACTTACATTATGGCAGATGTAAACAACTGTTCTCTCATCAGCCTCTCTTTTTTTTCTCTCTTGATATCAATAAGACAAAAAAACAAAGCCTGTCATGTTCCCATGACACTGGAGACTCCTTCCATAAATGTTTAATCAATATCTCCTTATAGAAAACTTCATATCAATGATGTATGTTTTTCTTTGTTAAAGGTGCATTAGTCTTCCCCCCTTCAAGATTAGGTCTCTAAAGGGTAAGTGGGTTCGACATGTGAATGATTCCCGCTAATGTTCACGAAGCTCTACCTCTACTCTAAAGATCTACCTTGCCTATGAAGTATAGTGTCTATAAAAGGAGGAGGTGCACAAACAAGCACTCTGGACCAGAAGTCTGTTTTCCAAACAGGTTTCCTCAGCGACTTCATTAACATTTGCTAAGGCCACGGCTTAACCAATTGTTGTTTATCATGTTCTACATATCTTCCAGGTTATCGACTACTCTTTAAATAACTTGTGATGCTTTTATTATTATCTTTAGATTATGTTCACACTCTGCTACGCAAGCTGAGCTGTTTTAAGTGAAATTATGTAGACACAAGTATATAAAGATTTGGAAGCATAGTTGGTGAAAATATTTTAGAGTTGGATAGACTTGCATTACAATAAACATGTCTTGGCTGACTATGGACATTACGTACGTTTTAATAAGCTAAGAAATTATACAATTTCCTCATAAAATTCAATTCATCTAATTCAGTCAGTTGGAATGATGTCCTCTTTCCTCATGTTACATTTATATATTATTATTATTATTATTATTATTATTATTGTTGTTGTTGTTGTTGTTGATATCATGATTAATTAGTAATGAGGTAGTCAGAAGAGGTTATACTTACAATAATAGCAAGCCCAATGTTTCTGTTCATAGGAAAATTATTTAAAACTATTAACTATAAAAAATTATATCGTTTATTTTTCAACGATATAATTTGGTTTGTAAAATAATAATAATAATAATAATAATAATCTCAAAAGGCAGACATTTTCACACTCTAAAACTATAATTAAACTTTCACTTTAAATAATTAAAACCGTTTTCATTTGAGGAAAATAAATTTACATATTCAATATCTAAGGTTTAGTTGAAGAATTCCTGTCGCCGAGTCAGGTTTTACCTAGGGATGACCTATGTTTCACGTGATGCATCCGCCGAGAACCCCGCTGCTTAACTGAACGAAGCGCGCGAGTGTAGGGAGCGCGAGCAGTTTTATATTCAGCCCTCAGTTTTAGTCAGAAATTCAAATCCAAAAGCGTCCGTTACAAATCTCATCTCTGACTGACGGTTACAAGTGTGAAATTAGTTCTCTTACCGGTTTGGCTCGAGCAGTCCGTCTTCTCTTCCTGACAGGACATTTAGAGTATTTAATCGCACACCATTTAGTTAAAACCGTGTGTGTGTGTGTGTGTGTGTGTGTGTGTGTGTGTGTGTGTGTGTGTGTGTGTGTGTGTCGCCGTTAGCGAAAAGTCTGTCCTGTCCCAGCCGGTGATCCTGTGGAAAATGATCTCGCGCGCTATGTAGGATTCCCGCCTGCAGCGAGGGCTCACGGTCACGTGACCGATGTTTAGCATCTCCAAGGCTGCTGATGGGATCGATGATGTGAGGAAGAACCTGTTATCCGACATTTTCCTGCCATGATTATTCTCTTATTCCTGAAGTTACAAACGCAGCTTGTCATGGTACAAACCGCAAACCTCGCTGTCCTGAAGAAAAAATGCACTCAGTGAACCCCCCATCACTGCCTATAATCAACTCAGTGATCAATAATGTAGCCATTTATAAGCTAGCTAGCGTACACTAAGTTCACTAGCACCAATAACTCAGTGTGGCTAGAACAACATAATTGCAGGTGTAACTTCTGAAACTAAAAGCTGCTCATCATTTAAAATCGCTAAGCTACAGCCAAACTACCCCTTTTGAGAAAGCGGCTAGCTAGCTCGGGCACAGGTATGTGTGTTCTGCGCTCTAGAAGCATCAAACCTGTTTCCAGCTGGATGTGTTTAATTAAAAAATAATGTTGAACTGGTAATGTTACAACTTAAAATGTGCTGTAGGGCTTTTATAAAAATTTTGGTGAAAAAAGTTGCTCATTAGCCAACTGGAAAAGCTACATTATTTTAAAAATAGGAATCGACGATTTTAGACATCAATGCGCTCATCGTAGTCCCGGACATCGATCGATAAAGTCTAACAACTATTATTATTGAAGAAGAATTATGAACGTTTAACAAATTTATTACTCATAAATGACATGTAGTGATGCTATGTAAAGTATCAAAGTGATCTGGTTGGTGGTATTTCAAATGGTGATAATAGGATTGTTTTATTTATTACCAAAACACAGCAGCACTCTTCAGTCAACAAGGCACCTAAGTGGCGCACAGAAATACAACCATTTATTTGGGTTAAGTCAATTTAGGGGTCATGGTAGATATCAAATCTGACACAGCAAGCAAAACCTGTATGTGTGAAAGTCTGTAGCTAACGTGTCCCAGGTAAATAAATAAAGGTTGCAAATAGTGATGTGACTGATTAAGGAGCTGGATGTTCCTGTGAAACTTACATGTAAAATGAGACAGGACACACACACACACACACTCGTCAAGTTTAAAAAAAAAAAAAAAACTTGTTGGCAGGCTCATTAAAAAAATGTTTTGGCTGCCATCAAAGGTGCACTACTGTGTGTATCACGATGATGGCTCTGTCCCAAACCACACTACTGTAGGTTGAGTAGTCCTAGGTGTATAAAAATATCATGGTAAATGTCACCTACTGGAGTCCTAAATATTTAGATATGACAATAAATATTACCTAGAGTGGCATGAGGTAGCTTTGTGGCTCGCACATTTGCCTCGCCCCCCTGGGATTGGGGGTTCGAATCCCACCTCAGCCCTGTGTGTGCAGAGTTTGCATGTTCTCCCTGTGCTTTGGGGGTTTCCTCAGGGTAATCCCTAGTACAAAGATATGTGTTATAGGCTGATTGGCATTTCCAAATTGTCTGTTGTTTGTGTGATTGTGCCCTGCGATGGGTTGGTGTTCCCTGTCTTGTTCCTTGGGATAGGTGCCAGGGAAAATAGATGGATGGAAAATAGATGGATGGAATGCCAAGATGGTTATACTGGTTAGTGTGATTGTGTCCGGAGGCAGGACAGCGTCCAATTTGCATACAGTACTACCTGCCAAGATCATCCATTTCATCAGGAGAGTGTGGTAGAGGGTTCCTGATAACAAATATTACTCAATGTAATTATGTTACTCAAAAAAAGCCAAACTGAGCATTTGGTGCTAGCTAATATTAGCATATCTTAGCCAGCTGGCTAGCTTTTAAAGATCTACATTACTGTTAATTGATTTGACTATCGGCAGTGTTATGGGTGTTCAATGAGTGCATTTGCTTTTTTTCAAGAAAAGTCTTCAGGACAGAGGAGTTTGTTCTTTGCCATTCCTTGGTGAGATGACAAGCCGCGTTTATAACTTCAAGAGAGAGGAAAAAATTGTTGCAGAGTAATATCTGACATGCTCTGGCATTGCTAAACACCATGTTCCATGTTTGGGCTCTTAACTGTAGTTGATGCTATGGTGAAGGAGGGATGTCTGATTCATCAGTGGAAACAATATGAAGACCTGATAACGATGTCCTTAATTGAACAGGAGATTTGAGGCTTGTATATCTGGAACCATGGGAGTCCTTGACCAATAGGAGAGTTAGGTGAGACCAGTAATGAGATGTTCTAGTCTCCAGGCACATTAGAGGGGTGCAGTGTGTTATGATGCCCTCATCTACTCAGTGAGCACATCTTGCCAAAGCCCATAGGAGAAAGCAGCAATGAGGGCTGGTTCATCCCACCTGCTGCCTGCTGCAAGAATGGTCCCTTAGGGTAAAGAAACCTTCCTTATGTTCAGCAGGATAATTGAAAATGTTGCGTAACAGGCAGACGAAACTATCACATGACTGGATCTACCCTACATTAGACCACACCTCCAGAGCCAAGGTAACATTTTGCTTGTGAGCAGTGAGATAAATAGTAGCTACTCAACTGAGTGATCTTATCATCAATCAGTGGTGAGATCTTGAGCAGAGAAATACAGGGAACAATGAAGACTCAGAACCAGAATATCGGATAGAAAGGCTTATTGACATCACTAGTGAAACCCAAGAGCAAGACTTCGCAATGATTGAGTGAAAGTACAGGGTTATTTATAGGATTGTGTTTGTGAACGGGTGAAACTAATAAGCAGCTTAGTCACTGTAAACAGATATATGGATCATATGACATGTGGTCATGTGACCACAACCCTAGTAAAGTCTTAACCCCTATCCATAAATCTCTAGTGATGCCCCTGTGAACAAATCAAGTCGACGCAATAATCTTCTTAGCCACGACTACATCCATATCTTTTGTTTTGTTTTTGATTTTCGGCAATAAAATGCACGCATAACTAACATGACAAACTTCAGATTATTTGGTAAGAAAATAAATTTGATGATTAGATTCCACATTTGAGCATCAAACCTAGTGTGAATCATCTGAAATTGATTGCAATGTGGGCTAGGCATAAGGTAACATGCTGATCGGGACACAGCCCAACAGAACAAAATGTAATAAATTGAACTAAACATAATAGTAAAAATGTCAAGCTAATATGCTATTTAGCACAATAGTGTGATTTGTGACGTAGCCTCTTTTATTGTAACAGAATGACACCCCTGTAATAGAATGCCATCGTAAATGTCACCCAAGGGGCCATGCTATTTATTTACAGCAGTGCATGTTTTGGGACGAAGCCGAGGAGCGCATGCTCCACAGCTGCGAGACACTTTTTGTAATCCATCCAGTCTGAGGACTATAGATAGACTAAAAATAACACAAAAGACACAATGGCTGTGGCTGGAGAGGGGACAGGGTTAGTGGGGTGATGTAAAATGAGACATAGCCCACTTAGTGATGGCCCCTTCAGAGGAGGAGGTCATAACTCAGAGGTGTTAATAAAGATGGGGACGGGGAACGGTAGTGAGTGAAGAGTGTGATCGTTATTTTTAACAACTGTGAAAATGTAGGAGAGAAATGTCCAAGGAGGAAGTGTCCAAACTCACGAAGGAGGATGTGCGTAGGCTGGCTGTGTCCTAATTCTGTTTTCGAGGCTCCTTCACCTTGTATAAACTGCACTGCTCAGAGAAAATTCCAAAGGAATTGAGAAAATTAAGCTCACATTAAACCGCCGCCCTTCCTTCAATTCGCTTGCCAAGTTTATATTTTATTCAAAGAAAATTTAACACAAAGCTTTGGTGAAGTGCCATCATTTGCATCTACACTATGGCTGTGTTTCGTTCTCACTGTGTCTCTCTTGCATTAGTAGCCTGGCAAAAGACTGGTGCCCTAATCAACTTCCACTTACCTGGTTACCTTGGCAACTCGCTTTGAAGTCAGTACGGTGATTTTAGACATTTAAAGGAAGTGTGTGTGTGTGTGTGTGTGTGTGTGTGGGTGTGTGATGCGGACAAGAAGAAGTGTGATGTGAAATGACAAATGAGATGCTCATTTTATAGCAAGAACTGTGCTTGTGTGTGTGTGTGTGTGTGTGTGTGTGTGTGTGTGTGTGTGTGTAATAATGAGAGACAGCCACTGTTCTCTCCACTTACGTATATGACCTGAGCTGTTACCGTCTCTCTGTCTCTCTGGCACACACAAAACTTTTCTCCACCGAATTTACATTCTTGTTAAATTTAGCATCCACCATCTGCCTAACTCTGAATAATTTCCACCCTGTTTTGACTCGTATCGTGTTCTAATTTTGTTTCACTATTCCTATGTTCCAATCCGCCCTAGTTGATTTGTGGTCTTAACCTCTCAGAATTGTGCACCACCTACATCATACGTGACCTGGGCAGCAGAAATTATATATTTGATGGTGTGTGCTTCTACACGTATAATGTATTTCCTCTATAAATGGTACAGTCTGATATCGGCTTCTGTATTATCTAGATAGATACAGGAGATAGCATAATATACAAATATATATTCCCATGTCACTATATTCCCAAAATTCCAGGTTTCCATGACCCTGTTTTCCAAGAAGCACAAGTTTCAAACCTGGTGTCCTATATTCACAGGGACCTCTGCTTCCAGGACAATGTTACTCCCATTTCCATATATTCCTGGGTCCTATTTTCCCAGGTCCTATGTTACACAGGCACATATCCAGGGCCCCTTTTTCCCAGGGTCCTAATTCACAACGTTATGTGGTAAACATAGTTTTCCATGAGCCCTATGTTACCAGGTTCCCACACTCCCTGCATCACACTTTAATTAAAGATTTCGTGGCCTAATGGTTAGAGAGTCGGACTTGTAACTTGAAGGTCATGGGTTAGAGTCTCAGGTCCAGCTGGGAGTGTAGATGGGGAGAGTGAATGACCAGTGCTCTCCTCCACCCTCAATACCACGAATAAATAGTAATACCATCCTTTTAAAGTCCACCTTTTTTCCCATATGGATGACGTCAGAGGATCAGACACGTCTCGAGGACAGAATGTTTTATGGATTAAAGGTTAGGAAATAACTTACAGGGGAGCATGTCAATTTAACCAAAACGCTGGCATTATTTTATCAATTCAACAACTCACAATAGTGAATTAAAAGCATAATAAAATGTCCTACATCACACACACACACACATTATGTTTTCATGACTTCAATTTAGTATCTGTGGCTCCTTTAATTTAGAGTAACAAAATGTAAAATAACAGTCTGTGCTGGATCAAGTGCTATTCTATGTCAAGTCAAGTCAAGTCAAGAGGCTTTTATTGTCATTTCAACTATATATATCTGACGCAGTACACAGTGAAATGAGACAATGTTTCTCCAGAACCTTGGTGCTACATAAAACAACATAGTCACCTCACNAAAACACAGAGCTGAGGACTAGACTAAGTTGTCGTAGCCACATAAAGTGCATCGTGTGCAACCTAGTGCAACCTATGTGCTGCTGACAAATGAGTGTGGAAGCCATTTTGCTAAATTAAACTTGTGATTAATGTGATAATTACCACTAGGACTATTCATGCAGCAGTATATTGGCAATATACTCCTATTAGATTTAATTCAGCACTCTTCTCATTCATATATCATTGTATTAACCTTTTTTATTTTTAAATTGTCTCTTGCTTTTATGTTACATTTGAGAGCAAAGTAAAAAAAAAAAAAAAGTCTATTTTTGTCTTCAGACACAACATGCAGGTAATTTGCACAAAAAAATATTACCACATAAATATTAATATAACTTGTGGACTTGGCAACTCTGAATACGGCTGTATATTCTCAGGGCTCTATCAGTGACATTCCATTATTCTGTTATATCAGGTTGACTGAAATATATTAGATAAATGTTAATAACTCTGGACACTGCTATTGAGTTATTCAGCTAGCTAATTACCACACAAACTAGTTAGAAAGCTAGGCTAATGCAGCTGTGTACAATTCCTGATGGGATACTGCGGTATAAAAAAAACTCCAAATACACCGCTCTCACTCCTGAGGTTGATTGTGTTTGTGCTCTCAATCCGAGTATGCGCTCCTCCTCTGCTTCAATGTTTTCCTTTATAAGGTTCCAAAATGGCTGCCGCAGATTGGTTTGGGCTTTCTGCGAGCNAATGTTCCAAAAACCAGATGGCAAAACACTGAAGCGTGATGAGTCATTTCGCCTTTTGTAATTCCCCTCACCATTTTCTGCCAGCAATGGTAATAAGCTATAATAAGTTTTTTTTTTTTTTTTTTTTTTTTTGGGGTGAGGGGGTGGGTTCTGATTGAGTCCTTGATTTTCTTCACTGACCCCTGAGGCTAGTGCTGAAAAAGGCACGACTGTTCCAAGCTTCTACTCGGTATTTCAGTTTTTTTTCAATGTTTGTTTTCTTTCTAGCTCAACCCAGAGCAGAAGTGAGGCTTTAAGTAAGGGAGCACAGAGCAGTTTATTTTTGCGGTGCTGCACAGAGCCGAGGAAACACAGAGCTCATTCATTAAACCGGACATGATGTACATGATGTAGCAGCCATCGCTCAGGGGTGAATAAACAGCAGCATCAGAAAAACATGGCGTCTTATGTTTATAATGTTTAACTTGTAACTTGAACAAGAATGATCCTCTCATAGTAACCTACTGCACTATTGTTTTACCGTTATTTTTTTACACCTTAATGTTATGTCTATCTGTCCATCTATCTATCTATGTTAAATTTCCATTATTTTATATGTATCTATGTATCTGTATATAGAAATTTCAACTCCACAATTATTGCCACCCTCCATGAAAATAAGAAAAAACAATAAATATATTGAACAGAAGGAGCACACTAATTTCACAGGGTAACCTGTTTGCTGTAAATCTTCTAAAGTCTAGTCACCGTGACGTTATTATACGACTAACACAGGTGAAAGGCGAAAGCACATACAGGTGAATCCTGTATGCAGTCTGTCCGTCTAATGTATCTTTCTGGCTTTCTACCTATTTTCAGTGCATCATACAATCTGGAGAAAATGATATTAAATGCTGTGTAATATTGCATGGTGTGTTACAGACAGAAGTACACAGCGCCCTCTAGTGTGTGCAGTGGCTCAATGCAGGTGTAGTGTGCGCTGTGAATCCGCAGTTTCACACTTCCTGCTATGCAAACATTCGGTAAATGTAGTGCAGGTGATGTAGTGCAGGCCTCAGTCACACACTGCAGTGTATTCAGTTTATTCTAAATGTGTAAGTTTAGCCAGTTGAATCTAAATGTGTAAGTTTAGCCGGTTGAATCTTGAATCCTTAAGGGCTTTTGTAGGAACTACATCAGAGTGTTGCCTAATCTAAGACGGTTCCAAGTAGCACCCCTCCCGCATTTTCTCCCCAATTTGGTCTTGCCAATTCCCTGCCACCCACCCACTCTGAGGAAAGTGCTATCTACCCTCTTCCACATACAGTACATGAGCACTCCGATTGGCTGGTGTCTCTGTGACTGATGGAGAGAGAGCGAATAGCATCCCTCCCACCCAGAGAACACGCTCTCTTGATTCCTGGTCATGGACACCTGTGGCATTAACGAGCTTCAAACTCGGGATCTAGTAACCAGACTTATACCATATTAGCTTGGTTCAGTGATGTTTAGGAAAATTTTTACA
>CM074956.1:1139545-1147045 GCA_037577455.1 Pangasius macronema
GGATAGGTGGAGAGTGATGATTCGCTGTGGCGACCCCTGAAGGGAAAAGCCGAAAGAAGAAGAAGAAGAAGAAGTTACAAAATATAGTGGAAAGACTTTATGGCAGCAGCAGCAAAGGGAGAAGCACACAATGTTCAACAAGCACCTATAAATGTGACGATCAGGTATCTACGTACTTCTCGCCATGTAGTGAAGTTTGTACACATTTTATTAGCTACCATATACTAGCGCTTTGTGGGTAATACAATTGTTGCAAGTGTGTGTCGGCTCTCATCCTCCCCGTGCATCAATGGAAAGGGACCACCACTGATCAGGACCATTGGTGATCAGATATAATGTGGGTGGTGACATGGCAGTACGTGTGGTTGTGGTATGTGTGTATCAGGTGGAGCACTGTTGTTGGGGTTTTTGAACACTGTGTCAATTTACTGTACCTTATTAGGCTGTAGTCAGGTATGAACTAAAACTCTAAACATCTCTCCACACACAGTGACACTGCCGTGTTTAAAAAAAAGCTCACACCATGCACCAAGTGTCCCTTTGAGCTTGTTATCAAAAAGGCTTCTGTGATAAATGCCACGAAATGTTATATTAAATCCACCCATATATATGTCCTCCCATGTGATCAGCTAAACAAGCCCAACTAGGATGGGTCTACTTCAGCTCCAGTCTTTACTTTATCTCGACGGAGAAGAAGAACTGGACTGACAGCAGACAGGACTGCAGTAGGAAAGGTGCAGACCTCGTGATCATCAACAGCAGAGAGGAACAGGTGAGGCAGCATGAAAGAGAAAGAGTGAGAATGAATTTGTTTTTTGTTTTTTAAGCTGAATCTTTTCATATTGCGCTTTTATCTTCACAGGAGTTCATCATTAAGCAGCTGGACAAAGATAAGGCTTGGATTGGTTTAAGTGACAGAATCACAGAGAAGGTTTGGAAATGGGTGGATGGAACAGCACTGACCACTGCGTAAGACTTTCAGAGTAATCCATTTCAGGAGCAGACATACCAAAGGTCTGTCAAGAACCTTGTATCAAATAAAACAATGTTACGGCCCCAGAAAAAAGCTATGTTTCTTTCTGCTACACCTCCAGTTCTCTTTGCGGAACAGACAACCCTTGTTACCCGCATCTTCCCAAACAATCCTTCCACATTTTCTCTTATTTCTCTGTTTTTCCATACAAGATAGTGCAGCTATCTGATGTGCATGATAGAAAGCTCTTGTGTTTATTTTCAAAAGGGAGCAGGATTTGTGGATCAGGTGCGCTTCATTGGGGATCTCTGGGGATGTGCTCATGTGCTCACCTGAACGTGCTACATTCACAAAACAACAGATCGCAAGTGATAAAAGTTGTGTAGTGTGTGCAGGTCAGCGATTCTCAGATTTTGATAGTCGTGTAGAGTCGACTAGGGATAAGACAACGAAGCAGGCAAGGGATCTGCATGTGGCTTTTGCTTCCGGTAGATTCCACACAGCATAAGGAATTTAATAAAGTGATGTAATGCTTATGTGAGTCACAGCGCTGACAATTTGTATTTCGTTAAAAAAACCTACACAGAGCTACTGGTGTGGCTGAAATGGGAACTTAACAATGATCAGATTCTGATCCTAAATCTCTGGATTTCAGGTACTGGGCTAAGGGAGAACCAAATGATAGAGGTAATGAAGAGGACTGTGCTGAGATTTGGAGTTCTGCAGACAAAAAGGGCTGGAACGACATGACCTGCTCTACTAAAGAGAGATGGATCTGTGAGAAGCCAGATTTTCAGTGGTAAGTTGAGAAATTAAATGATAAAATCCTCAGTGATGTATGGAATAACATAACTCAGTCTCTGTGTGTCGTGTTCTCAGATTGACAGCAGTCCAAAGTGTACCGAGACTCAAAATCTGCCCTTCACCTCAGACACGAAGGTCAATGAGGTCTCCAATGAGAAAGGCTTGTGAAATCCTGAATAAAGCATGAATTTTAAAACAAAAAATCTGTTTTGATCTTTTCCTTTCATCCCTCCATCATGTTCAGTGTTTCCTTGTAATAAAGGGATCCGTCATTGTATAATTTCTCAGTGCACCGCTCACCTGTCCCCAGCAGGAGGCGGCGTGTAGCGGCGTCCATCCGTCCGTGTCCGTCTCGTCCACATTCGCTCTGCGCTCCAGCAGCACCTCTCCCACTGACAAGTAGCCATTAGCTGCTGCTACATGCAGCTACACACACACACACACACACACACACACACACACACTTTACATGTGTATCATTAGCTCTTCTGTCTGCCTGTTTTGCTCTGTTTCTGTCATTCATTCTCTCTCTCCGTCTCTCACTGTTGTCTCGGTATCACTGTTTTTCTCTCTGCCTCTCTCATTAGTCTCTCCATTTCTCCGTCTCTCTCTCTCTCTCTGTCTCTTTACCCATCTCAATGCCCATTTTTTTCTCTCTGCCCAACCGGTGATCTTTTTTCACTGCACTTCACTTTCTATTTCTATGTGTTCATCTATTTCTATGTGTTCATCTTGCTCTCTGTCTCTCTGCTTGCTTGTGTCACTCTGTCTCTTTCTCTGCCCATCCCACTTTCTCTCTCTCTCTCTCTTTCTCTCTCACTCTCTCAGTCTCTCAGCATGTGTCTGTCTCTCACCAGGGTGGCCCCGTGTTGGTCCTTGGCGTTCAGGTTGTCTCCTCGGTCTATCAGCGCTTGGACGTCGGTCAGCATGTCTCTCTCCTTGGCAGCACGACACTCGTCTATCTGCTCCTGAGTGATGCCTGTGTACGAGAGGAAACGGTTTAAACACGTCGCAATCGCGGCGTAACCTATCTGTCCATCACGACATGGCACAGTTCACTCGGTCACATGACCTCCTTCATGTTCAAAAGGCAGCCAGTGAGACGGCTAGAGTAACTAGTACGATTCTGAGAGTTCTGGCCAGAAAAGTGTACAACACACATTATACAGTCTGTGGGCGGAGTCTGCTAGTGACAGAACAAAGAACAGTAGTCTTCTTTTTTTTTGTTATTTTTTTTTATATTATTTTGGCGTTTAACAGTGACAACAGTGATGACGATGTGACACTGAGAACAAGACTCACCCTGCTCGGCCATCACTACCTCGATGAGCTCGAGTGTGGCTTCGTCCTCACACAGGTCATACGGCATGTTCCCGTCTGCATTTACTGCCAGCAGATCCGCTCCACTACACACACACACACACACACACACACAATCACTTCACCGTAACACAACTCAGAAACACAATTTAATGTGTTTATGCAAGAAGTGACACTCCAGCAGTCACGCTAGTCCGTACTATAGTTAGAGTAATTATGGTAGGCGCGCTACTCCAACGCTTACGGTAGTTTGCCAGTGTGTTTGTGTACATTGGGACAGACACTCACGCCTGGACGAGGATCTGGACAAGGCCGGTGTGTCCGCAGGTGGCGGCAGCGTGTAGCGGAGTCCAGAGTTCACTGTCGCACGCGTTCACATTTGCACCGGAATCCAGCAGACAGCGAACCACATCCACAAAGTCATCGATGCAGCACTGGGCACAGAGACAGAGAGAGAGAGAGAGAGAGAGCGAGAGAGAGTGAGAGAGAGAGAGAGAGATGAGACACAGCTGCTTAAACACACCTTCATTATCAAACACTAAGCTTCTGTTTGACTTTTCCTCTACATTCTTCAGCCTATTGTTAAAAACCGAAACTGGCTTAAACACACACTGTGTCAGGATAAGCAGTGCATCATGGGTATTCCTCAGTCACAAGGCAAAATCATTTGAACCCATTGTGGAGCCTTGTGGGACTTCACTAAAATTTTCAACTGGACTAAATCTTCTGAAATAGGAGATAATAAAAGGTCAATTTTAAGGGCACCCCGTACGCAGTGGAGGAACTGAAAGGTTCCTGAGCAGGAACTACACAGTTCCTGGAGAAGTTCCTGGACTAACATGAGCATTAACTAACATTTTATTATTATTATTATTATTATTATTATTATTATTACTTTTTTTAATGATCCAAAAGCAGGTTTGGAAAAATAGATTGGTCAATCTATGAAGCTTGCATTTTAGCAATCAGTACCCAAGCACCACCCGAGAAAGTTCCTGGAGTTCCTGGTCTGCAGAAAGGTTCAGACTCAGCAGCAGGAAGCAGGAAGCTTTCTGGAATTACTGGGGTGAAAAAAAAAATTGGCACTGGCTCCTGGAGGTGCAGCTAAACTTCCTGAGTTTCTATTAAAGTTCCTGTGGTGGAGACGAGCCTAAAAACACAACAGTGTAGAAAAGCAGTGATTATACTGTGTGTGTTTGTGTGTGTGTGTGTGTACCTGGTGTAAAGCTGTGAGTCCGTCTTCATTAAACAGGTCTGGGCTAACACCACACTTCAGCAGCTCCCTCACTGCAACACACACACACACACACACACACACACTCTAAAGTAGGCGTGTCGTTCTCTAAAGCAAGCGAGCGTGTATAAATAACGCTGATTCACTGTAACGTCGTTTACCTTCGTCGAGGTCGTTCCTGGCGGCGGCCTCCAGCAGCGTGATGTTGCTGGGGAACCTCACCTTCTTTCCTCCGTCCTTCTTGCCCTTCTTCTCGGCGTCGCTCTTCTTCTGCGCGACGTTGTTCTTCCCCATGCGCGCGTTCTCCTTCTCCATCTGCGCCCAGCCCTTGAGCTGCTGCGCCCGTCTCTTCTGCGCGTGCTTCAGTCGGTCCGTCGTGGAGAGCCGGCCCACGCTCGTCATCTCGGCCAGCAGCTCGCCGTGCTCCACCATTTCCGCCGACAAGAACCGAGGCTCGGTTTGGTTCAGGCTCGTATCCTGATTATGAGATTTGTGGAGTAGTAATCATTCCTTGTGTTGTCTTTTTTTTTTTTTTATGTAATCGCTGTTGATTGTCCAGGCCTGAAGTTCTCACGGCCGTTCACCTTGTGGTCCCAGTACAGCTTTTTGTTTCCTGATTGTGGAGATGTTTCTCAAATCTTCAGACCTTCTCACTTCTACTACAGCTCGAGCTTCAGCTTAAGATAATAACCTCGGAAGTAAACAAGGATGTCACGAGATGAATATTCCAGAAGTGTGCAGTGAAAAAAATGAAAAGATGAAATTTGACAGGAAATGAATAATAATAATAATAATAATAATAATAATAATAATAAAAAAACTAGGCTTGGTCTTGATACACAACGTTCCAGACTCCAAAAAAAAACCCAGGAAAAAAAACCCAGAGGAAATGTCTTGAAATACGGAAGTAACGTGGAGAAAGTTCCTGACTGTCAAGTCCGACTGCTATTAAAGTTGTTTTTTGGGATTGAATCCGGAATCAGAGGACATTAAAACCGAACAAAACTGCAAGAAGTCGTGCACGAGAAGGGTGAAAAACCGCCAAGTCCACTACGTAGGGTGCATTACGTCACACTCTATGTAGTGAGCATATATACACGGCTAACATAAAGGCATCTCAAAGATCATCCGTGATTGCTGAACAGAAGACCTCGTGGCTTCGTTATAGTTTTAGGTTTCCTGATTGTGCCGACATTTCAAATCAAAAATATTCTTTAGTTTAGCAGCTTCTTCTTCTTCTTTTTTTTTTGCGCCGATTTAGGATGAGGCCTAAATATAAGGATAGTGCAAGTTGTTCAAGTTGAAATGAATGAACGTGAATTCATGCAAAGACAAAAAATAAAAATAAAAATCTCGAGGTACAGAAGATGATCTGAGGGAAGACGGGCGCATTAAAGTGAAGATCTAAGTGAAGATCTGATCTCCTCCTACATCTTGTGGTGCTTTTACAGTTTCACTCTACAAGTGTGGAGCGACTATCAAACTGAGGAAAAAAAAAAATCCTGTTTTCACAAAGTCATCGTCTGGCTGCTCTTCCTCGTTGGCTTTCTGGATCTGTGCCAAATAAGCGGCGACTGATCTCAACCGAGCGACGTTAACGCCGTGATTAAGGCCGAGGTCAGCGACATCAGGTACTGTTTTCGGCGCCTTCAAGCCTGATTAAAAAGCCTTAGCAACAAACACTGATGTTCTGCCATTGTTCCCGCATCAGAACTTCTGAATGAAAACTAACTGATTCTCAGAGCAGGTCTCCATTCCTCAGCGCAGAGAGAAGATCGATTCGGAGCGATTCCTCAGGATTTGGATCCATAGCTACAGTCCGGGGAGGTTCACTTCAATTCCAGTGAGCGAGCGCGAAAATGAAGCACAGCCATCCTGAGGAGTCCGGTTTTTGGACCTGAGGAGACAAGAGAAAGAGAAGACGTACAAACACACACATTAATGAGGAATAAATCACTGATGTAGTGGTGTGATGAAGTGATGTCACTGTCACCACCCTGAAGCTGATTATTTCTCTCCAACAGCACGTCCCCAAGTGCTTTATTCCTCTTGTACCACAGCAATGTCCTGAACATGTCGGAAAACACACACACACACACACACACACACACGTATATATGTATACACTAACGCTGTATATCCTAACGCATATTGCGCATCGTAGATGAAGTATCGTGATATGATATTTCTTTCATATCGTCCAATCGGCTACTCGACACAGCGAGGAACTATTTATAGCAACACGACGGCACCAGATTCACGAATGATGCATAAATGATGTATGACATTATCGAATCGAATCAAATCTAATGTGTGGCATAGGCCTCATCTAGTTTACAGCAAACAGCTCCTATTTTCTAGCTCTGCATACATTATTGATAAATGTCAGTGAAGCAGTAAACACACTGGTACGTACGGCAGGAGCGCGGATCAGGAAAGAGAGAGAGAGAGAGAGAGAGAGAGAGAGAGAGAGAGAGAGAAGGGAAAAAAATGCAACTTTATGCAAATCGTTTCAGACACACACACACACACTCCAAAGGTTGCATCATCCTTGCTGAATTACGACGAAGTGGCTTCAAGTCTGTCACTATACACACACACACACACACACACACACACATATATATATATATATATATATGAGAAGACTAAGGTAAGATGGTGGACATGCACTAACAAACTTAAAAAGTTAGTGGTTTTTTTTTTTTTTATATATGAAATCACATGAAATGTCACATGGGTGCCAATACTTTTAATCGGAGTGCAGCCTTTGTCGGAGGGTGTTTTTTGATGACGTGTGAGCGAGGGTCACGCAGCGTTTTAGCAGGCATGTTGCTATGCACTACGCAGGTTGGCCGCAATAACACTAAATAAGCGCTATTATGTTCTACCCTGCGTAGTGAGCACTCGTACTGAACAGACGGCTATTCGGGATCGGGCGTGACATCAGATGGAGGGTTGTTTTTTGTTTGTTTGTTTATTTGTTTTTTTTCCGCTGATCATATATCAGAACGTTCAGTGAGCAGTGAGCTGACTATAAAATGTGATAAAAAGAATGAACACGGAATCTTGTGCGCAAAAATTGTGACGTTTCCATGTAAATTTGTCAAGAAAAAAAAAAGAAAGAAAAAAAGCCTTCATTAGACTACTGACGATCACGGAGATTTAC
>CM074956.1:1157865-1170710 GCA_037577455.1 Pangasius macronema
TCAATTTCTC
This sequence comes from Pangasius macronema, assembly GCA_037577455.1. Classification (NCBI taxonomy): domain Eukaryota; kingdom Metazoa; phylum Chordata; class Actinopteri; order Siluriformes; family Pangasiidae; genus Pangasius; species Pangasius macronema. The sequence goes on from CM074956.1 coordinate 1,157,876, forward strand.
TTGTGGTACCTCGGGTTCGACTAACTACTATGGGTGCCAAATCTTTTAGCTATGCTGCCCCTCGCCTGTGGAACTCCCTTCCCCTTGATATTCATAACAGTGATTGCCTGCGGATTTTTAAAAAGTGTCTTAAGACATATCTTTTTATTCAGGCTTTTTTATAATGTTTTATTGAGTCTTTACTGTATTTTATTTGTATGAGCTGAGTGTTTGTTGTGGGCCTTTGCCTTGTGTAGTGATTTGTATTTTTATCTTTACCTGCTTGTGAGGTAACCTTGGGTGTTTTGAAAGGTGCCATTAAATAAAATACATTATTTTATATATATATATATATATAAGAAACGGAGATGGTACTGTACACACCCCTTCAGGAGAACAATAACAAGCACTTACATGAAACTTGTAAAATATGTAACAATAAAATAGTGAAAACATCTACAAGTAGAGGAAAATAGATTACACCTCATCAATTGTATCACCAAAACATCTCTAACAGTGTTTCTGTCACATTTTTGTTATTAATTAAATAAAAAGATTTGAGGACTGAGTCAGTTTCAGTTAAGAAATGTGAAAACTTCTGTTTGTAGCTAAAAACAAAATTTTAAAAAGTTGAGGATTCCAGTGACTTGTTGGAAGTGTCAGTATAACAGCAAATAATATCTTTTAAATTAAAGGAACGTGGTGCCTTATAAGTGGTAATGTGCAAGTTGTAATAACGTCATTTCCCAACTCAGCATTGTCGACTTAAAAAAGAGGGAAAAAACAACATGGATGCCTCCATGACAGTGTGTCTTTTGTTTGCTCTGTCAGAAAAAGCTTTACGTGCTTTTATACTTTTACAGTTACAGGCCTGAGTGGCTTCTGGTTCTGTTCTACTTCAGTGAACTTCAAACAGTCAGGCAACAGTTTGGACTGAAATTGCAGCTGATAACTCACTAACTGCACATACATTTTTCAGTATAAATAAAACTGGAAATTGGAAAAAGTAGACTTTAAAAAAGTTTGGAAAAAAATTACATGTAATTAATAATGTCACAGTCCCACCTCGGGACAATGGACTTAAAAAAGAGGGGAGAAAAAAAACACGGACGCCTCCACAAAAGCGTGTATTTTGTTTGCCGCATCAGAAAAAGTTGTAAAATTTATTACCTCTTCAAAATGTGCTGCTAAGAAACAGATAGATAAACAAACAAACAAACAAACAAATAAATAAGCAGTTGCAGTGTAAAGCTTGGATGGTTGTTGAGTGCTCAAACATCTGAAATTAAATACCAAACATCTGAAATACCGGCTATCACAGCAGGATTTTATCATTACAGATCGTGTGTTTTAAGATTAGAAATGTGATTTTGTGTCATTCAGAAATTTTTTTATTTTATTGTTTTAATCCTAAAAATGTTAAAAGCTTTTAAAAAAAAGACCAAATAAACAAGACAATGAAAGAATAAAATCCATCATTTAATTTTTTTTTCTATTTATGAAAGGTTAGAATGAAGGTTAGAAATTGAGATTTTTACATTAAAAAATATAAAATTCAAACCCAAACAGAGACACTTAAAACCCGGAGAGTTTCAGAAACGAGTCACAGTTTGAGTCTTTAATCTGGAGATTACGCCCCACACTGACGCTGTGCAGAGGATGATGGGAAACACACACACTCCTGTCTGCTTTTAATTAGATGTCGTTCAGCTTCCTATCAGCAGAGACACCCTTTCACACCCTGAGATTACAAGACGGAAAAGTTAAGATCAACGCAAAGCAGGACATTTCTGCGGAAAAAAAATATGATTCCTCATTTACTCTCAGTTAATGAAAAAAAGATGCTACAAAAAATGTCTCAAATATTTAATCAAAATTTTGGAAATCTTGTGTTTAAAATGGAAACTGAAATAGAAATCAAGTCATTCTTTGTACAAAAATGTTTTGGTGAAAAGCATCACAATGATAAATTTATAGTTTTGTACATATTTGCAGTATACAATGCAAACTAAAAAAAAATAACCTTTTGATTTGACTCACGCTTGAAGTGCAGAAAACATGGATAAAAAGTGTAGCAATTATATGTGGAAAATAAAATAAATGTCATATGACAAACAGAAAATAAATATCAGGTTATGTCAAAGATTATTTTATGTACTGAAATAAAATTAAAATGTTAAATTCTGCTGTTTTATATATATATATATATAAAAAAACACTTACATTTAGATTTCATATTAAAGAAACATCAGCTTCCGTTTAAGTACTTGAAGATGTTGTCTTTTACATTAACGTCTTTATCATCATCTTCCTTTCTGTAAAACTGCTTAACAATTAAAAAAAAAAAGGCAGAACGCACCTTAGAGATTTAAAAAAAATGAAGAGAGACTCTGAAAGTGAGAGTAATAGGGTCCCTTTGGAGTCTAAAAGCAGCTCAGACTCAGATTCGGGACAAAGCCGGAGTCTGTAGTGCTCGCTGGGATTTTCTCAGCAGGACGAGTCGACCTTTCAGCCTCGGCGTCTCGGAATCAGTGGGGGGCTTGTTCAGCACTCTGCGTATGTGTGTGTGTGTGTGTGTGTGTGTGTGTGTGTGAGGTGGCTCCCAGAAACTCAGGTTTTTTTTATTGCTAATGTCACATTGACGGCCTCCCTTTAGCATAAAACCCTAACTGGGGTACAGAGTTGGTCTCATTTCAGCAGTTAAGGCTCACGTACACAATCCATGACAGTAAAAAAGGGCGGAGTTTAAGTAAAAATTCGATCACTCCTACTGTTTCATTTTTTGCTTCTTTGGCTCAACGTAATGTTTAGGATAAAATCCTTGTTTTAATTACACAATATATCAGATTAGGTAACCTTAGCTAGCTAATCCTTTACATTTCGAGCAGTAGCTAACTCACATTAAGTAGCTATCTAAGTTCATTCGGCTATTTTATTTTAGAATTAAAATCAGAATCCAAGTCTGCTAGCAATCTGGCTAATATTAGAGAAACGGAACTCCGGCTCTTGAAATAAAATTGCGTGCACAGATTCTTTAGACGAGCAGAAATAAATAAATAAATACCTGTGGGCATAATTTCATTAGTTCAAGAAAAATTGTAAACTTAGCACAAATTAATACAGTACTGTGCAAAAGTATTAGGCACATGCAAAGAAATGCTGTAAAGCAAAGATGCCTTCAAAAATAATGAAAAATATAGATTCGAACAGTGATTAAGGGGGCCAAGCACTTTCTGGCCCACAGAAACGGACAGAGGGACAGAGGAAGACCAGAAGCCACTGGGACCATCAGAGCATTTTGAGATGAAGGAGAGACTACATTTGAAGGCAAAATGTTAAGCTGCTGCTGAGTTTGTCTCACTTCCTGTTTTCAGTAGTGCCCCCAAGTGACAAATAAAGCTTGTTTCTTAACTTCTTTACTTTAGGTCATGCTGCAAAACATACATGACAGTTTTGGTGACAACAGGTAAAACCCCTGGCTGAGATATGGCTTCACTTCCTGTTTGGGGACTTGTATCAAACATCTGAGAAGTAAGTTTTGTTCAGAGAAGAAGCAAAAAACCTTTTGATAAAAATTCAAAATGGCGGTAATTAACATTGTGATGTCTGTTGAACTCAGCCACAGAATCAGTGGAAGGAGGAATTAGCCTGTTTGGAGTGATGATGATTAGCAAACCTCACATACATCATTTTATCTGGGTTTTTTTAAGTGACACGTGAAGAACAGGACCTTAACGTTAAATTGTTCATTTTAATAAAAATGCAAACAGTAAAATTCTATTCTATTTTTATTGCTATACACTTTACTCGATTGAAATCCATCATCCACAGAAATATATCCATATATATCATAATATATATATTTTTTTTATTAAATGCATATTAATCCTGTGGAGTCCCAGTGCAATCAAATTAAAATAACTTTTATTTTCAAATAAAACTATTGAAAATGAAACCTGAATACACACTTAAGCAAAATAAAGAACATGGGGAAAAAATTGACACTTGCCGATTTCATCACATTCAGTGTCTTTTGTTTCCAAAAATGAGTTGCTAAAATGTTCTCACACATTCTCAGTGTGTGTGTGTGTGTGTGAGTGTGTGATCACCGAGGTATGAAATCTGCTTGGTTTCAGTGGTGTGTGTCTGGGCCAATCTCAGTCTGAGTCTAATTAGAGCTGCAGGTGGTGGTGTGGAGCCTCATCAACACACACACACACACACACACANACACACACACTTACACACTTCATTAGAATTTCCCAGAGTTTCTGCTTTTCAGAGGAAAAGGATTCTGAGCTTTAAACAAAAACAAGAAGTTTGTGCTGAAGGGAAAGACTTTCACTGAAACACAGGTGAAGTGTGTGTGGCTTCTGAACGAACCAGTTTATCTTCAGCACACCTTCATCTTTGTCTCTGACACATCACTTTTACTTTCAGCTCAAAATGCATTATTTTCTTTCTTTCTTTCTTTCTTTCTTTCTTTCTTTCTTCTCATTTTGTAACTTGTTCTTTGTTATTTCGTTTCTTTTTCTTTCAAGAGTCTCTGACATTTTTTGTTCTTTCATTTGGTGCAACTGTCTATCCATTCATTCCTCTTTCTTTTTCTGTCTTTCTTTTTCTTTCCTTCCTGTTTTTCTTTTCTTTCTTCCTTCCTCCTTGTATTTCTTTTTCCCATCTTCCCTATCCCTGTCTGTCTTTTTTTTTCTTACATATCCTTTCATTGTTTTTTTTTTCTTTTTTTCTTTTACTTCCTTCCTTATTCTTGTATTTGTGTTCTTAAGTTCTTTTTCTTCCTTCTTTATATATTTTTCTTTATTCTTGCTTTCCTGTCTTCTCACCCAGGTATCCCAGAGATGCACTTTTTAAAATCTTCCTTTCTTTCTTTCAGCCTAGTCGTAGCAGGTTTTTCTAAGCCCTGACTGAGTGAGCAGGGGAAGTGTGCATGGTCTCGTCTCTCACTAACTGAAACCGTTTCTCCTCTCGTCCTCATTCTAAAGCTTTGAGGAGGAACAGTGTGTGTGACTGTGTGTGTGTGTGTGTGTGTGTGTTGGTTGAATTAGCACATTGAGCACAGTGGATTATCCCAAATGCAGACTTATTCTCTGGAATATGTACAGTTTAGTGGCTGTGTTCCAAATGTACAGCATACACCATGTGTTGTGCACTGTACATCCTTCACTGGAGCGTTGCACATAAGGTCACTCTACTTATAAACCCTACGTAGTGCACTATGCTGTAGTCTTAAGGGCTTCCTGATTTTTTTTACATTGGGGTATAAAGCAGTGGCTGATATCTTATGTAGTGTTTAATGATTTAGTTTCTTGATTAATTAGGGAAACATAGGAGTGCACCATGCATATCCTGGATTATAAATCCTGCTCAGAAAAAAAAATTGCATAGTACTACTTTTTTGGTGCAAATTTTCTTTTAAAAGAAAATAATGTGTCAGCTGTGATCATCTAAACAGGAAATCCTTTTATGGACATTTTTGATTGTGTTAAAGATGGATGGGTCTTAATACACAAAGTGCATCCTGTACAAATTACCTGAATGTTATTTTTTTAATTATTATTATTTTGTATTGATGGCCAGGCTTTAATCACTGTGTGCCCAGAGAGTGTGTCTATTCGCCGTGTGTGTGTGTATTGTTCTTTTGTTTATTGAGTGAAACCTCTATACCATGTTATTTCTCTCTCTCTCTCTCTAACCTCCATCCCTTTATTTCTTTTTCTGTTTGTCCTTTTAAAACCCACAGTTTCTGTCATGCTTCGTTTGTGAACAAGCCCTTTTTTAGGTTCCCTTCCCCCCCAGTGGAGCCCATGACTTCATTTCAATACTTATCAGTGCTTACTATAAGCAGACTATCAAGGGGGGGGTGGGGGGTCAGGGTGATTCAGCCCTCCAGGTACAGTGCTTCTGGTACTTTCTGGGAGAAGTTTAGATGCAAGATTTTTTTTATGCTGATTAGATGTTGACATTTTATGCTGGGGTGTAGTCATGAATCCTGAATCTCAAAAGGACATTTTAAAATTCTTACACACTGGCTGAACTTCTGAGCTTCTCCAGACTGGAGCCAAGAACTTAATCAGAAGAAATGAAGTAGTAATGGTTCCATAAATCAGCTTACTTGCCCTTTAAGTTCTGATAATGCTGACATATCTAATGAAAGGTCAATAATGGGTCAAACATCATGCATATGACCTCAAAAACATTTAGTAAAAAATGATATGGAAATGAACCAGTTGTAGTTTCCACCCCCTCCTCTATATGGGGGCTGATGGTTGTCTATTTACACAGCGGGATTGACGTGAAACTGTTAATTGTTTGCTCCCCAGACAGCGAGGACGTGGAGCCCTCAACTTTCCTCCTCCTCCTCCTCATCATCATCAGCATGACAAAGCTCCGGGGGGGAGCGGAGTGGCGCGGCGCGCTCAGCCCGCACAGGGAGTCCGGAGTCCGGCTACAGATCTCAACCACGCCGCGGTGCACCGGGACCTCCGAGGAAACTTTGCGCCCAAACTCCGGGGCTATGGACGGGGTTTTGGCGCAACACAGCGGGGCTATGGGGAGTGTGTTACCACAGCTAACCGGCCCCGAAGAGAAACCTGTACCCGGATTGATGGACGAGTCTCGGGCCGGGACTCGCGGTGCCTCCCGACTCTCCGCGGATCAGCACGCCGGCGAATGGGCGCCGAACGCGGGCAAGAAGAAGAACTATCAGCGCTACCCGAAGCCGCCGTACTCTTACCTGGCTATGATCGCCATGGTGATTCAGAACTCACCGCAGAAGAAGCTCACTCTCTCGCAGGTAAGACTCAACACCTGTAGGAAATGGTGAAATATTTATTTGCAGGAATGTATTGATTATGCCCAGGACGAAAAGTTACTGAGGTCCTCATTACATCACTGTGTCATAGTTAATACATAAGTGTTTAATGTGTGCTGCATCAAGTGCTATTTTTAATCTGTTATGTTCTCCTCCTATTCTTCCATAAATTATTCTGATTCTAGTTAGTTTCATTAATTTGAGTTGATTAATATTTTTGCCTAACTTACCTGCTGATTTCAGCTTTTGAAAAATAGGAATTTGCACAATATCTTGGATCTTTTTCTGTGGTTTGCTTTTGCATTCTTTCAAAATGATACAATTAACAAATACTTATTGGAAATTTTTTTTTGTCAACCTCAAAAATGAAATCTATTTCGTACAGAGCACTTACATATTTCCTTACATATATTATTAGTAACTCTTCACTGTAACTGATTTCATATTAAAGAACAATAGAGTAGAGATATTTGCATTAATAAATTGTCAATTTTATCAAATTATTGTAAATTGCAGAACTGAGATGTTTTGTATTTTATATATTATAGCCTAGTTACATAAAATTGATTGCATGTTTGTTCAGCAAAACCAAAAAGAACATTTATATTCAAACTTTTTTTTACTGTTTACATTTAACTGAAACAGACAAGGGCAGAAAACCAAAACCATCAGAAACTTCCAAGGTCCAGGCCTCACTGCCCTCATAGCTAGTTGTGGTAATGGTTAAAGATAAAAGATAAGATGAACATTATGGGGGAGGGGAAAAAAGCCACAAGTGATTTTATATATTGATTTATAATAAATTCAGTACAAAGAAATATGATAAACAACATTAATTAACAAACCTTAGAAATAGTTTAAATTATAAATTATAATACTATCCACTATTACAGTACACACACACACACACACACACACACACACTGTATTTGGTGCTAGGAGAGAGTTGTAACCAGAGCTCTGCTTAGACAGGGTGATAAGAATGAGGGATGAAGGGAGGAGGAGCGAAAGTAATGCATGCTATCAAGTGTGTAAGGGTCAAAATGTCACCTACATTAATGAGTGATAATTAAATGGCTGAACACTAGAACTACCCATAATGCACTTCAGGTCATATAGATTGTACCCTTAAGATGAGTTTGTAATGAAATAAAGTGCCATTTTAATGCTACACCATTAACTGGGTGCGTTAATTTATGCAGGTTACTGATCTTGCATGCTAACCAGTGGTGGAGTGTAGCTAGCTGGCTAGCTAGCAATGCGACTAGCTTAATTACCTCTAAGACATTTTCCTAATAATGTAGTTTTTCCAGTAACAAGCTACTTTTTTTTCACCATGTAGTGGTGTCGCACAACAAAACTGCCATGGTGGATATTTCCAGAAATGCCCTGAAGCAAGAGTAGTGAGTTTGCAGTTAAATAATATTAACTGCCTCCTTACTAAGAGTGAGAAAAGCTAGATATTTTAACCTGAATAAAAACATATTTGTTGCTTCATTGTAGTTGGCTATTTTATCTTAGTAGCTTGTAGTGTCGTTAGCTTATTTATTAAAATGTAGGTTAACAAGTTAACTTGAATAGCTTGACAAGTTACATTTGCAAAGTCGCTTCATCATCACTGATGCTAAGCTCTCTTATCGTAAAGAGCGTAAACCGTTTTATGAGCGTAAACCGTCCCAAACCTCGTGCTCTTTTTAAAATTTTAGTGAACACTTTTCTATCACATATTAGCATTTTGGACAGAACCCTGGTCAGAGGTAATGCTAACAACTCTCTGTGGTGTGTGTGTTGCACCCAAGACTCCTATAATCAGTCACACAGTGGTGGGACACAAGGACTGTCTTCATGAATTAATTTTCTCTGTTCATCTACCCAGATCCTGAAAGAGATAAGTACGCTGTTCCCCTTCTTCAAAGGGAACTACAAAGGATGGAGAGATTCAGTGCGGCACAATCTGTCCTCCTACGATTGCTTCGTCAAGGTGCGTATGTCCTCAGCGTCCCTGCAGTGACTCCTGTGAGGGTTTCAAAGCAGTTACAACTAGCATGATTAGCATGATCCAGGAGTAAGCATGTAGTGTTAAGAAGCTATATGGTATAGCATAATGTTCAGTATTGTTGTGATGGACACTAGACAATGCAGTAATATTCTGTTATTGCAGCATTTTTGTGTTCTCAGGGGGTTTTTCTAGGGTCAGCAAGGGCAGAGCTTCGGTTCTCTTGATCAACCAGTTGCAAAGTTGCTCATATGACTACCACCAAACTTTTTAACTTCTTCAGCTTAACTAAGACTTGCAATTAAAATACTGAATTAAATTATGCAATTTAATTAACAATCTTTGCTAAGCTACCAAGATAATCACAATCCTGCTAATGTCTGTGATTCTATCAACCCAAATTCCCAAATCTGAACAAATTTTGCCGCATATTGATGAATATTTCTTGTATGTTTGGTCATTTTGTTCTAAAAATGTTGATCAATCTCTCTCCAGGTGCTGAAGGATCCGGGGAAGCCGCAGGGGAAGGGGAATTTCTGGGCTGTGGAGGTGAGTAGGGTCCCTCTGGAGCTGCTGAAGAGGCAGAACACGGCCGTGTCCAGACAAGACGAAACCATCTTCGCCCAGGACCTGGCGCCCTACATCCTGCAAGGGCACACTCCTGCTCAGCAAGATGAAACGCAGCCCGCCGCGCCTGACCTGCCCATCCATCGCCCGTCCCCTGCTCCAGAAGACCTTTATCGTCCCAAACTGGACTCGTCCTTCGCTATCGATTCACTCTTGCACAGCTTTAGACCGGCGGACGCGCTTAGGGGTCGAGGTGACGGATGGGGGACGGAGTCTAATCATCGCTCGCCACGCCCTCGATATTTTTCATCCAATCGGAGTGCATCAGCCAGTTCCGCTAGTCCCGCATCTTCCTCATCGTCAGATGAAGACTGGAGAGGGATGACGCGATTCGAGGCGAGGAAACGAGTTACAGATGGAGGACACCATGGCGCAGACGGATATGATGATTATTTCCCGCCGAGCAAAGTCGCGAAGCGTGGTGGTTCAGCGCCTCCTCCTTGGGAGCTGCCAACTTCTTATGCCAAGTATACACCCCCAAACACTGTAGCCCCGCCCAGCATGCGCTTCAACACGAACCCTTTCATCCCTCTCGGCTCTGTCCCGTTCTACAGCCATCATGTCGCGCCCAATCACTTTGGTGCCCATTCTTACTGGCCCCTGTTATCCAGTGGGCGTGTTTCGTTACAAGCTCCGCCCCTGCTGATGGACTTGGACAGTATGTTGCAATCAGTTCCGCCCAACAAGAGTGTGTTTGATGTGCATACACCGCCAAATCAATATGGACCCCCGTTTAGCAAGTATTCCTAGCGCTGCTGCTACCGAACTGCTACTGAAATAATATTTTTAAATGAGAAATAATGATAATTTTTCACTCTCTATCCAAAGGCGGGAAAATTCACTTTATACTTTCACCATCTCTGCCTGTGTTTACTTCAGGAAAATCTACTAATCGACTGATGAATGTAGCGCAACAATGACCAAAAACTTTGCACTGACAGTTTGCACTCATTTTAACTTTTTGTTGCCATTTATTATTTTTTAAAAATATGTGAGAAATCTTTTAAATGTTCACCTCGGCATTTGAATGTTTTTATTTTAAAACCTACCATTTTGAAAAGGTCAAAAGCAAGGTGTTGTGTAAAAACAGGGTATTTAAATGATGTTTACATGCTTTTCACGTCTTCCTACCTCGACTTTTATTATTGTAAAACGTTTTTAAAAAGAAATGCTACTACCTTTTTCCCCTGTAATGCTAAAATGCTACATTGCTAACCTGTGTGCTAAATTCCACATGTGGCTGTAATGCTACTGTAAACAGTAATGCTAACTGATGGTCCAGTTAGCGTTCGTCGCATTGATCTGATGGATTGTGTTGATCATGTGGGTTACAGATGAGTGTGTGAAGGAGTGTGTGAGTCCCAACCCCCCGGTTTGAGAGGATCTCGGTGCCGCTGCATCTGCATGTTGATGGCTAGTCGTTAGTCTGCAATCTCCTGAGCTATTCAGGGGAAACTTATCAAATGCAGATAGGTGTGTGTGTGTATGTTTAACATTGTTCTCTAGTGTTAAGGGCTATTTTATAAAAAAAGAAAAAAAGATATTCATTCCAATAGTTCTGACCATTTCTTTGCCCATTCTCCCTCAAAATGGTGCTTTAAGTATACAGCATTTTCAGCATTTCACCTTTTTTTGTTTTTAAAAGGGACACAAACCATTTGTACACACATTCTATACATGTTTTTTTTTTCCCCTCGTTTTTTTATTTGGAAGTGTGTAGCATTTCCCCTACACTGTTCTCTTGGAGTAACTAAATGGAACGGACTATTTGTTCACATAGTTCTGTCCTTTATTTTGCTGTTTTTTCCCCCCTCTTCCGCCACAGTGCAGCTCTCGAGGTACATTGTGTCTTTGCTAATTGTGTGTCTCAAACCAACGCCTTGTCTGACATTTGCATTTTAAACATTTCCATGCTGTTTTTTTACCTTCTCATGTGACTGTGAATGTATAAAGTATGAAAGTTGGCATGTTGACGTTTGGTGAATTAAATACGTGAGGAATAAACACTGTGTGGTGCTGTTATAGGAAAATAATCAATGATGCTACGCTGTAATGAAGCGGAGTTTCTGTTACTTGTTGATTATTTTCCTATAACAGCACATCCTCAAGTATTCATTCCTCTTATCACAGCAATTTGCCAATGATTTTTTTTATTATTATTAAAAAAAAATTACACTTTGTTCTTTTTATTCATTTATATTTACATTGTGGAATTTGCACAAAACAAGTTTCTGTAAAGCTATAGTCGTTCCCTCACCAGCCTCTCTCTCTTTTTCTCTTGAAATTAATAAGCCAAAAAGAAAAAAATTATGTTGGAAAACTTAGTTACAGCTTTACCTCTGTGACAAAGCACTGACACTGGAGACTCCTTCCATAATTGTTAAATAAACATCTCCCTCCTCCCAACATATCAAGAATTAGACATTTTTTAATCTGTTTATGGAGTGTACAATAAAAATTCCTTGTGAATGAGCTGTTGCTATAGAAACGATAACCTGTTAGAATGAATATAAACCTCTGATTTGCAGCTGCTCTACTGTCAGAGCTGCTGTAGAAAATTCGGAAATTAATCAACACCTACTGACCAATCAGGATCCAGAACTCAGCAGTGCTCTGGTGAGAAATCAAATGTCCACAGTGTGCCTTTACCCCAAATGTAGTCCATCAGCCAAGGCATGTTTTGTATTTGAAGTAATGGAAGAGACGATCTTCATACCTCAGACACGTCCTGCCTGATGGACTACACTCGGGGTGTCTGGGGCACTTTTGCATTTGAGACTGTCATTTAACAGTTTGGGTGGTTGTGAAGGTGTGAGGCTCAGTGTTTATACAGCATGTGAAAAGAGCTGTGATGAAGTCAGGACATTAGTCTGAATAGCATAGTGTTAAATCTGAAATAGTATTAGCGTTTCTGTATCCCTAGAACACTATAAATGATGACTTATCATGGAAACATGCATAGTGAAAGTACTGCTAATAATCTCCTCTGTAGTGCTCTAAATCTAATGTGGTGCATGTTTGATAACTCTACGCTCCATCTAATGAACCCCAAAAGGTCACCATTAATCTACACTCTGTGTAGTGTGCTATACACCAATCAGCTATAGCATTAAAACCACTGACAGGTGAAGTGAATAACATAGATTATCTTGTTACAGTGGCACCTGTAAAGGGGTGGGATATATTAGGCAGCAAGTGAACGGTCAGTTCTTGAAGTTGACGTGTCGGAAGCTGGAAAAATGGGCAAGCATAAGGATCTGAGTGACTTTGGCAAGGGCCAAATTCTGTAGGCTAGATGACTGGGTCAGAGCATCTCCAAAACAGTCGTGGGGGCAGTCGTGGCCTAATGGTCTGAGAGTCGGACTTGTAACCCGAAGGTGAACCCGAAGGTGGTGGGTTCGAGT
>CM074956.1:1193015-1220043 GCA_037577455.1 Pangasius macronema
GAGGAGATGAAGCTAGTGGGTGCAAGTGTTGAGGATGCAGAAGACAGGGATAGGTGGAGAGTGATGATTTGCTGTGGCGACCCCTGAAGTGAAAAGCCAAAAGAAGAAGAAGAAGAAGAAGAAGAAGAAGAAGAAGAAGACTGGCAGTAACCTACTGCAATGCAGGCTGAAATGGTAGAACCAAAAACCATTAAAAACAGCAAACATATTTAAAATTCTTCAATACAAAACTTTACCTGAAAAAAAAAACTGTTAAGAAATGAAAAATAGTTAACAAAAAAAAAACCAGAACAAAATGCTAAGATGCTGTATTAAAGGAGAAAGTGTTAGCATGACTCTGGTAGCCGATGCGCTGCAGTGGCTAAGCTACAATATGGGAAGACATGAAATGACTGTGCTGTGAGCATTCTTGCTCATTTACAGGTGACTGGCATTTATTAACAAATGCACACACCACCAAAACCTTTGTAAATCCTGCAGGAAATTGTACTTTGGTCTAGCCTACATTTACACAGAACTTTCCTAAAACATTGATACCCATTGTACTTACAATATTCTCTGGTAATTGGCACTCTTTCCTCCTCTTGAGGTAACTCAGCACTTCAGCAGAATAAATAAATAATAAATAGCACACTCAACTCTCATTTGAAAATGTAGCAAAAGTTGACTAGCTAGCATAGACAGATTATTAGCTGCTCCATGTCTATCTTAGTCCAGAACCTTTTTTAAACACTGAAACTAAAATAGCACTATTAAACAGTAAGTAACAGCATGTGTGAGGTGACGTTGCTGTAGTCTCCAGTGCTTTAAGCGTACACTGCTTTTTCTCTTCATTCAAAGGCAAAAAAATTGGGACGGCTTTAGCGTAATTCTTATTTTTATGTCATGTAAAGGGTCTGTCACTATCTACTGTGATTCTAAAGTAAATCGGTGTCTGTGGTCTTTTAAAAAGTTTTTTAACAGTTATTTTATAAGCAGTGTAATTTATTATTTTGCTGCCTTATTATTGGGAAAAGGTCACTGAATATTTTAGTACTCATTAAATAGTTCAATTTCCCATGAATATATTTAACTGTTAAATAAACTTTGCAAAAAAAAATAAAGTAATCAACTTTGCTGTATTTTTTAAGTAAGAAGAACGATTAATTTTATTTGGTGTAAATTTAACAATCTTTGAGTGTAAACTTCAGGCTTTTGCTATTTCAAGGCTTGTTAATATGATGAAACAGGAAAATGAATCTAGATAACAGCCATTTAAACAAGGAGCATGAAATCGCACACAGTGACATTCTGCCCTGCATATTGCATGAGCATGATTAACAGTGGTTACTGGACCACACATTACTCGGAGATAAACTATAGGGTGTTCATGTGACGTGTCAGTCATAGGGAGATCCCCTCAGGTACTCTGCATATGTAACAGAAATTAAATAAATGCACTCCTGAGAGCTCCTGTGCCTCCATTTGCTCGTTTACTTTTGCTGTTTGGGGAAAAGCTAGAAACAGGGAAATTCACTTCTATAGTTTTCTTGTACACAAAGGTCAAATCAGGATAATGATTGAAATGTTTGATGTAAAATTCAAACTAACACACGTCTGGGTGTACAACATTTTCCAAAAATATCTTCTGGGATGTTTTTTCTTAAAAGATTAGTGATTATTTGGTTCTCTGCTACACCTGATGCAGCTCATCAATAGCCACAAGACTTAAACATTTAAAGAAATCAAAGGGAAAAGCTTCACATACTAACTTCCTTTATCTATTTGTTTCATTCCTGCTCATTTCCTGACCAGTGATTTGTTGTGAAGACCATTAAAAGCTTCATATTTTGCCATTTTGGCCCATTTTCTTTGCCCATGAGTGTATATAAATCTATGTTGTAAACAGAGATGTAATATTTGCTAAAAATAAATAAATAAATAATTAATTTAAAAAAAAAAAAAAAAAAAAGCTTGGCATCATATAAAAGTGCTGTCTGCCCTGATTTTTTCCTGGCACTTATCTAATGTTTATTCCTTATCTATTTACCCGACCACAGCAGTCAGTCTAGAAACAAAAAGGAAATGCGAGTCAAGCAGCCTAATTTAAAAAGGTCAGCCTTTTCCTCCAGGCAACCATCAATCTTTGCATGATGAGCAGCGGCTGGACATTTGACCTGTGGAAACCAGTCTTTGTAAGTTTAAGAGAATGGAAACAGGAGCCTTGTGTCCACTCATGCTCCTGTCATGCAGGACAGCAGATGTGCTGACAGACTCCACCACACATCTGCTGTCCTCATCTGGATTGAGTTTCTCAGTCCTACAAATTCACCTGGACGGCGAGGTGAAGCAGAGACGCAGAAGCCAAGAGCAGGTGGATTTGGAATGGCTCAGATGGATGAACAGAGATAATTCTGCCGAGTGCATTTAACATCAGCTCAAAGTTGGTGTGAAGATAGATATTAAACTGAGATGCCATCATACAGATGGTAAGCGCTCCTACTTTGAACTGTTTGGTGAGGCAATGGTGTTAAAGCCCTAATCATGCCATGACAGTGATCTCCACAAAACCAAGACAAACAACGGCCATTTCGCAGTATGTACTGACATTATAATTAATATTATTCTGCTCCACACTGAAAAAAGTGTGATGTGATCTAAGGTGGAATGGACAGATTTCTTAAAACCTTAATGCTGTTCCTAACCTGACACACCTATAACACAAAATAAAACTTTACCTTATGTTATCTTTAATATCAGTTGTGTCACAGGCATGAGGCAACAGAATACAGCTGACTCACAAGCACTGTTCAGTTGGTTCGACTAAATGAAAAACTACTAAAGGATTACAACCTGAAAGGAAATGAAAATCCTAGTCTTCACCATTAAAGCTAGCGGAAAGCGGGTTAGAGTTTGTAGGGATTGAGCATTAAGATTATTCACTACTAATACGCAGCTGTTAGTTTCTGTTAAAGACCCATGAAACATACTGATAGATCACATACACTGCTACATGATGACTACTAGAAATAAAACTGTCATTAAAACACACCTGAGTGCAACACACAGTTTCTGAATGGAAGATGAAATGTGGGTGTATAATAACATAAAGGAAAGGCAAAAGAAAAAAAAGATAATAATTTGAAAAGAACAGAAAGCAAGAACTCACAGTTTTTTCAGGACCCTCTAGGAAGCCAGACCTGATCTGAGGACGTCTGTGTGCGACATCTGGCAGTGTTACAATATGGCAAGAATGAAAGGGAGGGCGGGAGATTGCAACTAAGAGGATCCAAGAGCTGTTCAGAGGGTATGAAAGAGGATAGGAAAGAGGTTGGTGGCTGTATAAAGGCAGTGGACTGTCCGGCTGCTCATTAGGGATAAATTTATACATTTTTAAGTCTAAAACTTATATCCTGAATTTATATATTCCTGTAAAGCCGCTTTTTTTTTTTACAATGGCCATTATTAAAAGCACTATATAAATAAAACTGAATTGAACTGAATTGATATATACAGTGCTGTGCAAAAATCTGAGGCAACCTATTTTTTTTTTAGTACAAACTTTGTTATAGATTTTTATTTTATGACTTCTACATTATTAATTCAGTACAAAAATATTTTAGATTCCAAACATTAGTTTTCAGGCACAAAATGAAATGTTACAGAAAAATGTTTGTATGTCAGTAAAGAAAGCAGCAGATTCCATAAGAGACACTTTTCAGATAAAAACAGAATGAAGGCTGNCTGCGGCTGCTTCTGCAAGATGCTCAGTAACACTTACAGCTCATTTCCTTATAAACCTGCACACACCGCACCTGAGAATACGCTTTTTATTTTAAAGTCATGTCACACCAGATATTGACTTTGTTTCATTTATTACTGTTCATTGCTCTTTGTAGTGTTTTTTTGTAAATGCAGAAACATTTAATTTCATTATTTTTAAGGCATCTTTGCTCTACAGCATTTCTATGCATGTGTCTAAGACTTTTGCACAGAACTGTACACACATATATATATATGGATAAAAGAGGGAGAGAGAAAGAGAGAGAGAGAAACAATATGAATAGGTATATAGGTGTGATGTGTGATTTGTGTGGGTTTGGCGGCGCCTGCAGGCGAGCGGCGGTACTGCAGCACCACATTCCGCCCACACAAACACGGCCATTCCGGAAACCTGCTAAACTTTAACTCCTGCTTTCATGGCACATTTTTGCCTGAATGACAGTCTGATGTTCATTGATGGATTGACGGCGTGTTGACTGGAATTGCGACGCGGCTAATCGGTGAGTTTCGAGCACGAACTCCTCCGCTTTCTCCTCTCCTGCTGGCTTTGATTTACAGAAAGCGCAACAGTTTGGCTCACTTTTAGTTAGCACAGCATAGCATTCCTCTGCCTGCTTAGCTTAGCTTAGCATAGCTTAGCCAGGTAACGCCTCTCCGCCCGCATTAAACCTCTCCTTCAAATTGTGCTGTTTATTTAATGTAAAATTACTTTAGAGGGATATTGCACTGTGAAGTAAGTGTTTTCAACAGTTCATAAAGTTTAATTTTCTCCAAAATGTCTTGTAAGGTAAGCTAAGGTAAACTAGGTTAAGCTAAGCTAATATAACTAGCTCCTATAGGTACTTCGACTCTTGATAATCTGCATTAGCTAACACTACTATTCGTTTGTTAATGATTATTGCGTCACTTCCGGTAAATTTGACGGTTACCCTTGCGTGCGCGCGGACGCTAATTAAAGATAACTACTTTTACAGTACACAGCAGGCATAGTGGAGTGAACATCTAGTGCACTACCTAGTGTCAGTCACCGTTTTATACTGTATCCAGTGCACTACCTAGTGTTAGTCACTGTTTCATACTGTATCTAGTGCACTACCTAGTGTCAGTCACCGTTTTATACTGTATCTAGTGCACTACCTAGTGTCAGTCACCGTTTTATACTGTATCTAGTGCGCTACCTAGTGTTAGTCACTGTTTCATACTGTATCTAGTGCACTACCTAGTGTCAGTCACCGTACTATATCCAGTGCAATAGCTAGTGTCAGTCACCGTTTCATACTGTATCCAGTGCACTACTTAGTGTCAGTCACCGTTTTATACTGTATCCAGTGCACTAGCTAGTGTCAGTCACCGTTTTATACTGTATCCAGTGCACTACCTAGTGTCAGNATACTGTAATTTAAGGACTCTGTGAAGCGGTAGGTCTTTAGGCGTCATTTGAAGACGGCCAGTGAGACGTGAGTGTCTGAGGGAGGGAAGGAGAATTGAGTGTCGTCAGCATATCATTGGTAGGAAGAACCCGTGTGAGGATCTGACCTCATAGATGTAGAGTATATCATGGAGTACAGAGGGAGACTGAACCTTGTGGGACACCAGTAGAGAGTCTGCATGGAGCAGATGTGGATCCTCTCCACGTCACCTGATAAGACCGACCCTCTACCGTCGCCATGCTACACCACGAATTTCAAGCCTCGTGAGGATGGACACGTGAGTCTCATGGTTGATTGTGTCCAACCCTGCTGTAGGGTCGAGGAGGATGAGGACTGAGAACCGTTTGGCTGATCTACCAGTGTGAAGCTTCTCAGTGATGGCTACAAGGGCAGTTCCTGTGGAGTTTGCAGCTTTGATCCGAGACTGGTTTGGATCTCGGAGGTTGTTCAGTGAAAGAGAGAGAGACACTTGATTGTAGACGGTTTTTGACAGAAAAGAGAGAAGTGATACCGATCAGTAGTTTCTCATGTCTGAGGGATCTGGAGTGTGTATCATCACAGTTTGCTCTCTTGAATGCAGTTGGTACATGACCAGATGTTATGGAGCCATTGATAATAGTAGTGAGGAACGGGAGGAGATCTTGAGAGATGGTCTCTCTCCAAAGAAAGAGAAGGAGAATACCTAGGCATATTATTTTCAATAGATTTCATACCTTAACTAGAGTAGCTATCTGCCCTCTTCCTCATACATGAGCTCACAGATTCCTGTGATTGGCTAGTGTGCCTGTGATTGACAATGTGCCCCTCCCACCCAGAGAGCTCAGCTCCATTTGGACTCCCAGCTACAGGTGGCCGTGGTGTCCTTGGGATTCGAAATTACGATTTTCTTTTTTTCTGTGTAAGCGTTTCCTCTTACGTTAATACCACAGTTACTGTACATAGTACAGATAAGAATGTTCTAGAAACGTGGCCCAAGAGCCCTGAGACCATGAGAGATAGGGGAGACAGGGGGCAGGGCTTCCAAAACATCTGTGCAGATGTTGAGGTTTGCAGGTCTGGTAATATAATCATCGTAAACGTCACTGGATATCGTGGCCGAGTCGAATTAAAAATAAAAATAAAAATCGTTATGCCGCACAAGCCTAATTTGACAGCAAATTGTTAGCTGCAAAACGGAGGTTTAGAAAATCGTAACCTGGGGCATGATGTCCTCATCATGCTTCTGTCAAAACTGATTTGAGCTCGAAAGTCAGACTCGGACGTCACTGGGACTCACCTTCGTTTCCGTTTTCGTCGTTAACCCTGAGTACCGCCCGCAGTGCACATCACATGGTGTAGAAGAAATAAGGGGGCCAAGCACCAACAGCTCCTTCTACTACATAATGACATGAAGAGTAGACCGCACCATTTTATACTCTCTTATCCAGTGCACTTAGCCTAAAGCAAGAGCAGGAAGCTGAATCCAAAATGGCCACCTGTACCAGCAAAGACTGAACAGAGAAACTGGAAAAATAGCTACGCTCTAGCTGCGCTTTTTTTAAGCGAAGTTTCATCCCACTAGTTATAAAGCGCTGTCACTGGAGACTCCTTCCTTAAACGTTAACGTTTGCAGAAAACTTCATCACATCACCAATTTTAACAAAACTGATGTTAGAAACCAGAGGAGTGGATTTTAACTCATTTCCGTGGAGTGTCCGCTACTATGCTAAGCCGTTGCTATGGAAACAATTACAAATTAGAAGGAGCTAGAACAACACCTTCTGACCAATCAGAACCCAGAATTCGACTGGTGTACAACAGTTTAAATACTTCAGAAGTATTTGCACTTGAACGGTAACGACTAACAATGCTTCTTACTCATCTAGTGACTCATCTAGAGGTGGCGATTTCTGTTTTAATTGTCAATCAAATAAGCCACGCCCCTGAGCTCGTGATGATGTCACAGCACGAGGATTGAGTATGACTTCAGTTCGACTGCTTTTTTTGTGAAACTTAGCAGCAAAGGAAAGTTTGTTGAAACTCAGACACGATCAGACAAGTTTTTAGACATTTTATTGTTCTTTCTCTCTCTCTCTCTCTCTCTTTCTCTCTCTCTCTCTCTCTGTCTCTCTCTTTCTTTCTCTCTCTCTCTCTCTCTCTGTCTCTCTCTATCTCTCTCTCTTTCTCTCTGTCAGGTAGAGATGGCGTTATGGATCCAGGCCCAGCAGTTACAGGGCGACGCCCTACATCAGATGCAGGCGCTCTACGGCCAGCACTTCCCCATAGAAGTGCGCCACTACCTCGCCCAGTGGATTGAGACACAGCCTTGGTGAGTCTCTCTCTCGCGCACACACACACACACACACACACACACACACACACTGAATCAGACATCTTTAAATTCCAATTTGGGAATAAATGCTACTGACATCTGACTTATCTGGTGTGTGTGTGTGTGTGTGTGTGTGTGTGTGTGTGCGCAGGGATGCCATAGATGTGGAGAAGCAGCAGGAGGAGTTTAAGGCGAAGCGTCTATTGGACAGTCTGATCCAGGAGCTGCAGAGGAGGGCGGAGCATCAGATGGGCGAGGACGGCTTCCTGCTCAAGATCAAACTGGGACATTACGCCACGCAGCTAAAGGTAACACACACACACATGCACGCATGATGATGATATCATCAGGAAACGCCAACTTACATCATAGCACGTTTAACACTTATTTCACACACTCGCTGCTTCCCGCCCGCTTCGGCATTCAGACCACATCCGCGGGTGGTCTAGGACGCATGTGGACACCTCAGCTCACCTTCGTAGCGTGAGTGCGACTGCATCTCGATGTGAGAAAGCGTAAAATCCATCATGCTGCGAGACTGTGTGGAAAGGGCGCTGGACGGTAGAGTTCGCCACCGCTAAGATAACGGATAAAGACGATGATGTAACAGCAGAGACGAAAGCAGCCGCTGTTTGGAGCTTCTTTCAGTGTCTCGTCTCCCGTTCATGTATAAGTGTCGTTAACGGACCATGCGAGCGAAACGTTTGAAACAGTCCGTAAAGGTAGATTGTTTCTGCCTGAAAATAAATGCAGTGGATTTAGCAGGTGTGAACAGGGCTGTAGTCTCTCCTTCTATCTGTCTGTCTGTCTCTCTGTCTGCTCTCTTTTTATATCTCTCTCTCTTTTTGTGTTTGTCCATCTGTCAGTCTAACTGTTCTAACTGCTTTTCTATGTTTATAATTCATTTTATCTGTCTGTCTGTCCCCTAACTATAATTCCTTCTCTCTGTCTCTCTGTCTGTCTGTCTATCTTTGTCTCTCTGTTTATCAGCCCACCTGTCTGTCTTTCTGTCTGGCCTTCTGTTTGCCGCTGTCTGTCTCTCTGTCTCTCATTGTCCGTCTGTTTGTCTTTCTGTCAGTACACTCATCTGTCTGTCTGTCTGTCTACACCTACACTCTATCTTTTTATTTGCTTTCTTTACACGTCTCTCTCTCTCTCTCTCTCTCTCTCTCTCTCTGTCTGTCAGTTTCTCTGTCTGCCTGGCCATCTTTTCATCTGTCTATCTGTTTCAATCTTCTGTCTTTTTTAACCTCTTTCTGTCTGTTTTTTTCTGTCTGTCCATCCGTCTGTCTGTCCATCTGTTTGGTTGTCTAATGTTTTTGCCTCTGTCTGCCTATCTATCAGTCCACCTGTCTGTCCTGCTGCGTATTTGTCTGTCTGTCCATCTGTTTGTCTCCAGCTACCTATCTTTTTCTTTGTTTCTATCCAGGTCTGTCTGTCAGGTTTCTTTCCCTTGTTGTTAATGTTTGTTTGTTTGTTTGTTTGTTTGTTTAGAGCACGTATGAGGCTTGTCCGATGGACCTGGTGCGATGTATCAAACACATTCTCTACACGGAGCAGAGACTCGTACAGGAGGCTTCTAACGTGAGTCTCTCTCTCACACACACACACACACACACACACACACACACACACACACACACAAATCAGAACTACAGCGTGATTTACATTTTTACATTTTTGTCTATGTTAAGCTATAGCTATCTTTATTTTAACACTAGCTAGCTCACTTCATAACGATCTAACGCAAATTAGCTCGAATTATCAGTGAGTAACAACTGTTTGACAATTTTTGATTGGCAGGTGAGCTCTGCAGGGGGCGGGGCTACAGATGCTACGCCGCAGAAATACCAGCAGATCAACCAGATGTTCGAGGAGCTGCGGGCCATGACGCAGGAGACGGAGAACGACCTGCGCAAACTCCAGCACAGTCAGGAGTACTTCATCATCCAGTACCAGGAGAGCCTGAGGATCCAGGGTACACACACACACACACACACACACACACACACACACACACACACAAAGTGTCATCTTCTTATGTACTGCATTTGTACTCCACAGTCACACTACATGGGTTATATATGAAACTTTTATGAACACGGTGTTAATATTTTTGCTTATTTTGTTCTTCAGTGTTAGAAATTTAGTGTGATTTGTTACTGTACTTAACAGTGAGCTAGCTTGCTTGCTATGATAGCTAACTATACTTTTAAATTTATTAGTAATTTTTTGATAATTATTAATTATTTTTCCAGCTCAGTTGAGTAGTTTAGCGAGTTTGGCGCCGGCCGAGCGCGTGCAGAGAGAGACAAGTCTGCAGAGCAGGAAAGCTACACTAGAGGCCTGGATAACCCGAGAGGCTAACACACTGCAGAAATACAGACAGGTAAAACACACACACACACACACACACATATGCGCCAAAACGTCCGACACTAACTGGACTTTCAGAGCAATGCACATGAGAAATTGTTGGCATTTCATGTCTGATAAAGGAAGAATGAAAAAAAGAAACTGTGTGTGTGTGTGTGTGTGTGTGTGTGTGTGTGTAGGACCTAGCAGAGAAGCACCAAAGGACTCTGGCGCTGTTGAGGAAACAGCAGACGGTGATCGTGGATGATGAACTGATCCAGTGGAAGAGACGACAACAACTAGCTGGAAATGGGGGACCTCAAGAAGGAAGTCTAGACATCCTGCAGTCCTGGTAAACACACACACACACACACACACACACACGCCTGCTGTACGCACACTGACTATAGTACAGATTACCGTAAGTGCTGGAGTAGAACGCTTTTGGTGCATTTCGGTGTTTGCTGGCGTTTTTAGGTGTGAGAAGTTGGCCGATATGGTTTGGCAGAACAGACAGCAGCTTCGGCGTGTCGATCACTTAACACAACAGCTCCCCATCCCCGGCCCCACAGAGGAACTGCTCAAAGAGCTTAACGCTACCATCACCGACATCATCTCAGCGCTCGTCACCAGGTGAGTTCACTACTGCATTAAATGCACTTAACACCATCACTGACGTCATCTCAGCATCATCATTTGGCAGCAGGAGGGTTAATTACAGCAGTCATTTCACTTAACATGACCACTGACGTCATCGTAGCACTCAGCCCCAGCTGGATTAGAACACACTACAGTTAACACTGTCCCAGTTAGTGACTAACTAACACCAAGCACATCAGGTTTGACAGGAATATAATAAAACTTAACGCTAATGTGATC
The DNA here is from genome assembly GCA_037577455.1 of Pangasius macronema. Taxonomy (NCBI): domain Eukaryota; kingdom Metazoa; phylum Chordata; class Actinopteri; order Siluriformes; family Pangasiidae; genus Pangasius; species Pangasius macronema. The sequence goes on from CM074956.1 coordinate 1,203,753, forward strand.
ACATTAACACTCATCACACTTAATGCTAATCTGATTGGATGTAACGATAATGTAATGCCGATGTGTTAACAGTTTAATTAAGAGTTATTTGTTTCTGTCTCTGCAGCACGTTCATCATAGAGAAGCAGCCTCCGCAGGTGTTAAAGACGCAGACCAAGTTTGCGACGACGGTACGCCTGCTGGTCGGAGGGAAACTCAACGTCCACATGAACCCCCCGCAGGTGAAGGCCACCATCATCAACGAACAGCAGGCCAAAGCTCTGCTGAAGAACGAGAGCACCAGGAAGTGAGTCAACACGCACTTTGCACTTTTTTTGGGAGTCCATTTCCTTATTTGCTCATTACTTCCTGTCTTTAAACGTCCTTAAAGTGAGCAAGAGCTTGATCCAGTCACAGACTGAAAGTGATAACGAGCAGGAAGCAATGACCAAATAAGGAAAGTGCGAGACTACGAGGGTCCAAAATTGGTGCACAGAATACCATTGGAGGCCATGTATTTTTGGATTATATTGTTGCTTCTTCTTAGAATGTTCGAGGACAGGAACGATGTCCAAATAAGGTAAACGGAAAGCCAAAATGGTCCAAAATGGTTGTGCGGAGTGTGGGAAGCCATAGGGCTCAGAAAAAAGGCAGTCTGTCGCTATTTGTTGTTGGTTGGAATTCTGATGTCTGTCTGTCTGTCTGTGTGTGTGTGTGTGTGTGTGTGTGTGTGTGTGTGTGTGTGTGTGTTTCAGTGACAGTAGTGGAGAGATCCTGAACAACAACTGTGTGATGGAGTATCACCAAACCACAGGCACTCTGAGTGCACACTTCAGGAACATGGTGAGAACAACAAGATGTTTGTCGAGTGCTACTCTGACAGCAGTCGCACTCCGCGAGGGGCAGAGTTTACTGAAAACCGAGGCGTGTCTCAGTTACTTTAAAATTAAAAGTTACTTTTCTGACCTTGAACTTTTTCTTGGTTATTACACTGTGTTGCATTTAACAGCGAAGAATAAAATCTACCCTGATATTCCTGGTTTAAAGGCAGTGATCTAGACAGTGAAATACCCCATCTCATTTGCATAATCTTAAGCAGATGCGCAACCCTGCTCTGAATATGAATAACTTTCCCACATACGTATTGACTCTTTGTCGCTTTTGACCTGTAGGACACCATATTCTGAAGGCGTGCAATTATTTTAGCTGACTTTTCCCCGCGTCAGGAAACCCGAACTCGCCTGGATAACGACGCAGTAACTGATCACGTAGCTACTGAATCTGCGTAGGTATTCAGCAGTCAGTAGCTAACGTCGGTGGTTGTCATGGTGACATTATGTTTTGACAGGTTTTTCCCTGCTGTTAAATAAATCGAGGCTGTGATGCTGAAATCCTGCTTGTGGTGAGCAGTGTCTATTAACATGAGCTAGTTTAGTAGCAGTTAGCAAGATCCTACCGAGCTAGCTGCGTACGTATAATACACAAACAGGGTAGTGCGGGGCGGGGAAAGGGGCGGGGAAAGGGGCAGGGAAAGGGGCGGGGTCACAACGGCAGGAGTGTGTGCAAATGCCAATGCATGCTCATGCATATTCATTAATATTCACAGTGTGTATATGGGTAACGATGAAGAGACGTTACTTGGCCATTTTAAGATGTTTCTTAGACATTTTTGAAACATATTCAAGCTTTTTAAAATTATAAATATATTATTTTTCATGACATGAAAAATAATATATTTAAAGGAGAGCCATGTGGTGAATTCCCCGTACTAATACAATCTTTTTATTTGTAAGGTCTCTTTCTCTCATTTCAAAGAATGCAGCACTTGTGTGTGTGTGAGGGTTTTTTACAGCAGAGTGAATTTGTGTGTGTGTGTGTGTGTGTGTGTGTGTGTGTGTGTGTGTGTGTGTGTGTGTGTGTGTGAAATAACCATGCGTCTCTCCCTGTCCCTCTGCAGTCTCTGAAGCGCATCAAGCGCTCAGACAGACGCGGTGCCGAGTCGGTGACGGAGGAGAAGTTCACCGTCCTGTTCGAGTCGCAGTTCAGCGTGGGAGGAAACGAGCTCATGTTCCACGTCAAGGTCACATCTCGCTTTAGCAATTCCAGGATGTCCTGATATGCTAAAATGAATTATTGGTCAAATTTAAGTTCACGGATGGCTCTAATAAAAATAGACAGTTCTGTCGAGATTAATAAATGAAAAGGTACATGAATAAAGAAATAAATACACGTAATCAATCAGTCCAATTGTGACCTCAATTACAGATCCATCCATTTTTATTTTTAATTGATTTCTTTATTTAAAAATAATAATAATATTTAAGTGAAACCAGGATCACTTTTCCGAGGTCGGAGCCTTTGCTTACGTTTTCAATCCTGTTCAAAATTCATATTTTCATCACAAATTAATCTAAAAGGAAAAATCAACACGTAACAAAGTTGTATTTAACATTGCTAAGCAATTCACACTATGTACACCGCCATTAACCACATTTTCTTCGTTATCGCAGACGTTATCGCTGCCCGTCGTGGTCATCGTGCATGGTAGCCAAGACAACAACGCCACGGCAACCGTGCTGTGGGACAACGCCTTCTCTGAGCCGGTAACATGTTGCTATTTTTATACGTGTATCTTGATAACGTGACGGATTTTTGGAATGTGACGTCGATGGTGTGTCCTTGTGCAGGGTCGCGTCCCCTTCGTGGTGCCCGATAAGGTGTCGTGGCCGCAGCTGTGTGAGGCTCTGAACATGAAATATAAATCGGAGGTGCAGAGCGAGCGGGGATTATCAGAGGAGAACCTGGTGTTCCTCGCTCAGAAAGCCTTCAGCAGCTCCAGCAGCAACCCCGAGGACTATCGCAACATGACCATGACCTGGTCCCAGTTCAACCGGGTAGGAGATCTCGCTAGGCTAGCTGCTAGTGAACGTAGCCGTCAAAACAATCCTCAACGTGCCGGATATCATTGCTTCATCCGCTGTGTTTTGTGTAGGAGAGTTTACCAGGACGGAACTTCACCTTCTGGCAATGGTTTGATGGAGTCATAGAGCTGATGAAGAAACACATGAAGGCTCACTGGAACGATGGGTAATGCTCCTGGAATGTTCCCTAGGCACAGTCACGAGGGTTAAGCAGCAGGGCTAGACATGAGCTTGTGTATGTGTGTGTTTTCCAGGGCAATCCTGGGTTTCCTGAATAAACAGCAAGCCCAGGACATGCTGCTCTCCAAACCAAACGGCACGTTCCTGCTGCGCTTCAGTGACTCCGAGATCGGTGGGATCACCATCGCCTGGGTGGCGGAGAACCCCAACAAAGCAGGTTGGTCGCTCAGTCAGTTAAATCAATAAATCTGTCAGTATATGTATTAAACCTGCCACTGCATCTATCTACCAAACCATTTGTCTGCCAATCAATCCTTTACAAGAAATAAACGAGTGTCAGTGAATCAACAGATCCATCAATCAAACTGAATCACAGATACGCCAAACATCCATCAATCATCAGCCACCCAATATTCATTTAAGCCAATTAATCATCACAGCAAATGAAGCAACCAATCAGGTGAACGGTCAATTAATAGATCAATCAATTAGGGTCATATTGTCATTTCAGTGTTTATGCGGAGAAAGTTACGTGTATTTAGAGCCGGGTTGCGCTCGCACTCAAGTAGTCTTTCTGCGCATTTGTTTCTTAAAATTACATGCGTGTAATTCACACCAGTTTTTCTTGAATGGAAGCATCCGAGGCGCCGTTTTTTTCTTCAGCAGCACCTGAAACACAAACACAGCTTCAAGAACTCAGTATTCAGTAGCGAATAAAATAGCACTTGATCCAGCGTGTCCCGTTATCCTGCATTTGACTTTTGCATATCATGCTGCAAAAGTTACTTGTAAATACGCACGAGTCAGTTAACAGATTAAACAAAGCAGGTAATCAGGTAATTAATAAATCCATCACGTACACCAGTCAAGTAATAAATCATTTAATTAATTAGATAAAGCAAGAAAGCAAACAATGAACAAATGATGATATTAATCGACCAACCAATCAGTAAATAGACCAATCAGTGAGTCAGTCAGTACTAGTTTTCTGGCTGTGTTGTTTATCTGTGTGTGTGTGTGTGTGTGTGTGTGTGTGTGTGTTGTTCCAGGAGAGAGGATGGTGTGGAACCTGATGCCCTTCACCACGAAAGATTTCTCCATCCGCTCTCTGGCTGACCGCATCAGCGACCTGAACCACCTGCTGTTCCTCTACCCCAGCCAGCCCAAAGACGAGGTGTTCTCCCGCTACTGCACGCCGCCCAACTGTACGCCACCAGCACTCTCACGCTAACCACACACTCCTGCATTGATATCGTAGCTTCTGTCGTAGCCTGGCTCGAAAGTAAAATGGCCTCTGCGCTAGTAGTTTTCGAAACTAGTGTCAGTGGTGGAGCTGAAATTCTACGCAGCGCTAGTGCTAAAGTAACTCCTCTCAGCGTACGGTGTAGGGATCACGTCACACCCTGACTTACGATAGAACTTACGTTCTGTGCAGTGCGTTCACCCGGTGTAGAGAATCACTGGATGTGTGTGTCCTTATTTTCCGCAGCTAAAGCAGTGGGAGACGGCTACGTCAAACCAGAGATCAAACAGGTGGTCAAAGTAGAGTGAGTATTTTCATTTTTATTTTTTTTCAACAGCAAATTTCGTTCATAGTCAAAATTTTAATTATTTTCTTTGTTACGTTTACGCTAAGCAATACTAAATAACGAACATATGCTAGCCGTCTAAGACTAGCTAGCAACACTTTTTTTTTAACGTGTATTGACTAGCATAACTAATAACTAAATGCTATATTATAGCTAGCTATGTGATTAATGCTAGCTAGAGAATCATCACGTTATATTTCTGATATAAGTGGCAAAGAGACAAAATGCTTTTGTCGTCATGATGAAGGCATTGAAATATTTTTCTCTGCCCCTTATAGGTTCGCCTCATCCAATCCTGAGCAGTCTCCTGGAAACCCCGCCTTCATGGACTCCTCCCCCACCATCACTCAGCCAGGCGGTTTCACTATCTACCCTTCCATGTGAATATACCTCTTAAATCATTTTTAACGCTAAATTTATTTTATTGGATGCATCTCACTTTGACTTCCTGTTTCAAAAGGAAATTGAAACATCACTTTACGGAGTCATAATGAGAAGAAGAAAGAAGTCACATGGGTGTCTTGCTTTCACAGTGTTAGCAACAAGGTTTTGTCTCTGTGTGTGTATGTGTGTGTGTGTGTGTGTGTGTGTGTGTGTGTACATAGCGGCGATCCGATCCTCGATGAAAGCGGGGATTTCGATCTGGACGAAACGATGGACATGGCCAGACAGGTGGAGGAATTCCTAAGCCAGCCTTCGGAGGCGCAGTGGAGCGGACAGCAGTCGTGACCTTTGAACTACACAGAGTGACCCCTGGGGTTGCATTCCATTTTTTCTGTCAGTGTTTTTTTGTTGTTGTTGTTGCTGTTGCTGTTGTTTTTAAACAAATGTGAACATGTTCGATAGCTCGCTAACGACTTTGCGATGTTATTCGTGACGCTGCTTCTTTGCATGATGACAATGTGTGCGTAGAATACAGTGCATTCGGAAAGTATTCAGACCCCTTCATTTTTTTCCACATTTTATGCTTTATGCTAAAATGCGTTAATTTTTTCCCCACATCAATCTGCCCTCCATACCCCATAATAACAAAGCAGAAACCAGATTTGTGACAACTTTGCAAATTTATCAAAAAGAGAAAACTGAAATATCACATTGATGTAAATATTCAGACCCTTTGCTATGACACTTGAAACTTAGCTCAGGTGCATCGCATTTCTCTGGATCATTTGAGATGTTTCTACTCTTTGATTGGAGTCCACCTGTGGCAAATTTAATTGACTGGACATGATTTGGAAAGAAACACACCTGCCTATATAAGGTCTAACAGCTGAAAATGAATATAAGAGCAAAAGCCAAGCCATGAGGTCAGAGGAGCTGCCTGCAGAGCTCAGAGTCAGGATTGTGTCGAGGAACAGATCTGAGGTAGGCTACAAAATAATTTCTTCTGCGTTGAAGGTTCTCAAGAGCACAGCGGCCTCCATAATTCTTAAATGAATGAAGTTTGGAGCAACCTAGAGCTGGCTGCCTGGGGAGAAGCACCTTGGTAAGAGAGATGACCAAGAACCTGGTGGTCACTCTTATTGAGCTCCAGAGATCATGTGTGGAAATGGAAGAAACTTGCAGAAGGTCAGCCATCACTGCAGAAGGAACTGCATCACTGTAAAAGGAAAGCTGAATGCAGCAAAATACAGAGACATCCTTAATGAAAAGCTGTTCCAGAGCGCTCAAGACCTCAGATTTGGCCGAAGCTTCAACTTCCAACAGAACAGTGAATCTAAGCACGCAGCCAAGACCGATCTGGGCTTTATGGCTGAGAGGCCAGATGGAAGCTTCTCAGTGCAAGACACATGAAAGCCTGCATGGAATTTGCTCAGACTGTGAGAAATATGATTCTCTGGTCTGATGAAATGAAGCTTGAACGGTTTGGCCTCAATTCCAAGCATCATCCCTGGAGGAACCCAGGCAACGCTCATCACCTGCGCAATACCATCCCAGCGGTGAAGCATGGTGGTGGCGGCATCATGTTTTGGGGGTGATTTTTAGCAGCAGGGACTGGGGCACTGGTCAGGGTAGAAGGAAAGCTAGACAACGCAAAATACAGAGATATACTTAATGAAAACCTGGACCTCAGACTGGTCCGAAGGTTCACCTTCCAGCTGGACAATGACCCTAAGATAACGCAAGAGTGGCTTAGGGACAATGAATGTGAATGTTCTTTAGTGGCCTGGCCAGAGCCCGGACTTGAACCCAATCGAACATCCCTGGAGAGACCGCTGGAGAGAAAATGGCTGTCCACCGACAGTTCCCGTCCAACCTGACAGATCTGAAGAGAAGAATGGCAGAAGATATTCAAATCCAGGTGTGCAAAACTCGTCGCATCGTATCCAGAAAAACCTGAAACTGTAATCGCTGCCAAAGGTGCTTCAACTAAGTAATGAGTTAGGGATCTGAACACTTGTGTCAATTTAATTTTTTATTTTTTTTTTTAATAAATTTGCAAAAATCTGTGTTTTGCTTTGTCATTATGGGGTATGGAGTGTAGACTGATGTGAAAAAAATAACTAAAGCGTTTTAGCATAAAACTGCAGCATAAAATGTTAAAAAAATAATAAAGGACTGAATAATTTCTGAATGCACTGTGTCTGTTTTGTTCAATTCTGTTTTGGGGTATATTGAATTAGCCAGCCCTTAAAGCTAATGCTAATGCTAAACATTTTGGGCCCAATCTAGGTAATCAGTTATTGAAAGCTAACAGGAAGTTGTACTGAGAAACACGTTTGTCAAATTTTAAAGAACGTCTTCTTGAATTTAAAGATCAGCTGAGAAAAGACAGGTACGATAGCGCTGGAACATAATACAACACTCACAAAAATCAGCAGCGCAGTTCTGGTGTGACTTTTTTGATGGAAACGTAGTTGATCACTGAATAGCTAATATTAGCTAGTTAGCTAAACCGCTTTTTAAATTTTTTTTTTGGTTTTCGGGAACTGTGAGTGTCGAGTGAAATTAGGAGAAATGGCGCATCAAAAAATCTGGTGTTCTTGTGTTGAAAAAAAATAATAATATTGAGAGAGCATAGCTCCACCTTCTTGTTAGCTCACAAATGTTCACGAATGTCCTCTGAATTGCTTTTTCACATCATTTGCTAGCTCTTTTTTGCCAAAAACAAATTCTTCGGTCTGAGCGCTGATTAACACGTCAGTTAAATCCCACATTTCTAATCGCAGATACCAGAATTATTTAGAAAGCTACTGCTATTCAACATTCATGAAATATCGCACTGATCATGTGATTCAACTCATTTTGCATCTCATTTGTTACAAGTAGGTGTCAGAAAGTCTATAATTTTTCTGCGTAATCTCCATTTCGTTCAGCGTACGTGTTCCAGCACTTAAGAAGTGTCTGGATTCCTAAAAAAAAAACTATTCAATTCAAATTTAAGGTTTTCTTGTAACAGTGGGCCGGATTCAGAGTCTGCGATTTCACACAGGGAAAGTTCCTCGTATTCAGAGTCAGGTTATGCACGTACTTCTGAGCTCCCAATCACCTGCATGTAGCTCATGCCGAAAAACAAGCACTTGCCTTTAAAGCCCTGATTAAATCAGGGACAGAAGAATGCAATAATGCCCCCCCCTTGCTGTCAAACATAATATTATGACATAAAAGCAAGAGAGAATTTAAAAAAAAAAAAAAAAAAAACATTAATTATAATATATGAAATTGAAATAAATCTAATAGAAGTTTATCGCCAATATATCGCTGCATGAATAGAGCTATTTGTAATTTCCAGATTAATCGTTAGTTTAATTTCACAAAATGGCTTCCACACTCATTATTCAGCAGCACATAGAATAGCACTTGATCCAGCACAGACCATTATTATTATTATTATTATTATTATTATTTTATTTTTACATCATGCTCAGACAATTACTTGTGCGCAACAACTTAAAGAAAGTAAACTCCAAAGGGGCAAAGTCATCTTAATCGTTGTAATAATGTGAAGTAGTCATAATAGTTCAAACGGAAATTGCTACGAATCGCAGTTGTCAAGTAAAAAAAAAATATCCCTATCCCATTTCAAGTTCACTTTGCCTAGAAATATATTTTTAAATGCTTCTTTGTAGCCTAACAGCATAAATCACAAATTTTGGCTGCATCCAGGCTAGCTAAACTAAACTCAGATTAGTTCAGATCGATCTTGCTTAGCTAAAATCGACCGACTAAAAACCTATCGAGATTATCCGAGCTCGATCCAGGCTAGCTAAAACATTTTCTGACATTTACCTACTGGCCCCAGTTGATCTCGAACTCCGGAGTCAAAACGCTAGCGTTAATCCACACAATACTGGAGCAGTAATTGGCATGATTAGTGTCGGTCTTGCTGTGCGTTGTTTCGCTCTTTCCGTGCCTTAGTTGAGACTTGATGTCCGGCGGATCGAATGCCTTTCAAACCCGAGAAGTGCCCGAAACAGGAAGTGAATGTTGGAGCAGAATGATTCCATAAACCAGCTACTGTGCTTGGTTGTTTTTTTTTTTGTTGTTTTTTTTACAAAAAAAAAAACACGCTTTAGATTTGCCAAATATTAGGATGGAGACTTGTCTGAATTCTCACTACCTCTGATCATAAAGGACCTGAACCCGTTTTTCTTGCCTTATGTTTCTTTATATTATTTCTTTATATATATATTTTTTCCCCGAGTGATGCCTTCTTTAACAGTTTTAACTTTTACCCCAACACCATCCTGATCTTTTTGACCCATGAAATTTCCTTAGTGCCCCAGTGATTTACTTTAACCATTACCTCACGAGTGTGTAACAGACCCGACAACTTGTGTGTGTCTCTGTGTAAATCTTTTATTACTTGTTTAATCTAATTACACCCATTACTCATTTGTTGCTGATATTTTTGTGTTTAGTGTCATATAAAAAAGCCATAACAAGCTGGAGACTGACCTTCATGCTGAATTTTGTTTATTACAATCATGCCCTTTCGCCTTATTCTTTAATATAATTTTCAATGCACGTTAATGTCCTAGTAAAAGCCATAACAGTCTCTACTTTATCTTTATATAATTTTTTTTTCATTTTGTTTTATAGTTTTTTTTTAATATAGTTAACTATTCACTTATGTTACTGTCATAGTAAAAAAAAATCCACAATCTCCTTTTTTTATTATTATTAATTTTGTTACACATGCCACATGGATTAAGCAAATGCACCTTTGTGGGAAATTTTAAAAAAAAGAAAGAATTATAAATGCATTTTTATCTCTTCATTCATATTACTGCCAGAGTAAACATCATAACAAACTCCAGCTCATGATTTTCTTTTTATATTTTTTTTCCTATTTTAAAATTGATGATATCCCCCTGGATTAGCTGACACTTTTTTTTTTTTTAAAAGAATTATTATTTAAAAAACATTTTTCTTAATTTTTTCTCCTCATTTTTTCTCTGGTAATAAGGGAAGCAGTTTTACACTTTTTTTTTTCCACCCAAAACGCTTGTTTATATTTTAAAAGTCCCTGTCTCTGTTACTCCTTTTGCTTCATTAACTTCAGATTAGGAACTCAGGAAAACATGCCAATTATAGAGAGAATATTTACAAAATTATTATATACTTATGAATGTTATCTATGAGAAATAGTTACTCCCACATCTAAAAAAAAAAAATACAGTTTTATTACTTTTTTTTATTGCCTGATATTTGGCGCTAGAATGCCGTCTGCAGTAGACATGTGCCGATACTACGTTTTACAGTTTACGACGATGTATTGACTATGTCTTTATCAGTAGCTGTTCTTATTGGTCAGCGTTTTAAGTGTACGTGAATTACTCAGGATTTGGCTTTGTCGTAAGCTTCCTGTGCATGTGACACTGGTTTCCTCAGCAATCGCTCACTAGTTTCATAGTTCAGATGAACGGAACTGTAGCAGAGATAATCTTTAAAATACCTATGATTTTAGTATTACAAATGCCAAATATTGCAATGTAACGTCTAAGTGGTGGGCGTTGATTCAGCGTTTTGGTTAGCAATAATTTTATCAGCTTTGGTTTAGTGGTTCGATCAGCTGTGAATCACTGAATCGATACGTTGTACAGCTGAGGTGTGGCTCAGTGAATTGGTCACCTGTGATTCAATGGTCAGTTGAGTGACTCCTTGGTTTATTGAATGAATCATCACCCATTAGTCAGCTGAAGGTCGTTAAGCTGCGGCTCACAATCAGTTACAGATGACTCATTAAATGAATCAGCTGTGGCTTATTGAATCAGATGATGGTAACATATTGAATCATTCAGCAGTAGCTCATTGAACTGTTAGGATGTGGTTCATCGAATAAATTAAGGGTAATACATAAATTGATCAGCTGTGGCCCATTGAACCGGTCGACAGTAGCTCAGTGATCAAGGATGACTCATTGAATCAGTCAGCTGTGACTCAGTCAGTCAACATTGAATCGGTCAGCTGTGACTCATTGAATCGGTCAGCTCTGGCTCATTGAATCGGTCAGCTGTGACTCATTGAATNAGTCAGCTCTGGCTCATTGAATCGGTCAGCTGTGACTCATTGAATCAGTCAGCTCTGGCTCATTGAATCGGTCAGCTCTGGCTCATTGAATCGGTCAGCTGTGACTTATTGAATCGGTCAGCTCTGGCTCATTGAATCGGTCAGCTCTGGCTCATTGAATCAGTCAGCTCTGGCTCATTGAATCGGTCAGCTCTGGCTCATTGAATCGGTCAGCTGTGACTCATTGAATCGGTCAGCTGNCTCATTGAATCGGTCAGCTCTGGCTCATTGAATCGGTCAGCTGTGACTCATTGAATCGGTCAGCTCTGGCTCATTGAATCGGTCAGCTCTGGCTCATTGAATCGGTCAGCTGTGACTCATTGAATCGGTCAGCTGTGACTCATTGAATCGGTCAGCTCTGGCTCATTGAATCAGTCAGCTGTGACTTATTGAATCAGTCTGAATGATTGAGTATCGGCACATGCCTCGTGTCTATGCGTAACATCTCATAAGTGTCCGTGTGAATAATCTCTTACAGCATGTCGTGAGTTGTTAGTGTGTATGTACCCGCTGCAGTATTCCTGTTCCAGACCGGTGCTGTTATGTCATACGGCTCCCATGTGCCTCTCTGTTAGTGATTTCTGTTTTAATTAAAAACGGATCCTGACGTCTGCATTCACACTCTGATGCGCTTTACTCTCCCTTTTTTTTGTTAGATGTTAAGTGTGTATTTGATGTAACTTGGGAGACAAAAGATGGTAATAAAGTTTTATAAATATTTTACCCATTAATGTTACTGAATTATTATTTTTTTTTATTGCAACTTGAAAGTTAGTATTAATTGTGACAGCTCACATCATGGTGACGTAATCTAAATAATCTTTTTGATGAAAAAGGACCAGAAAAGCAACGTCTTGACGTTATAAAGGAAAGGAAGTGATGTATCTCAATAACTTTCTGACAGGAGTAAGTATAATTGTGTACTCTTTATGTAAGTAAATATGCTGGAATTATTATCAGTGTTACTATCATACTAGTAGTAAATTTGATTAGTTATCAGTATACATGGCTTACAGATGAGAAAATGAAAATTGTACCTAATTTCACTAATAATATTTTCTGCTTAAAACTGTTTTACAGCCCAAATATTACAGCAACCGAGTCTCAGTCAGCAGTTCCCTTTAATTCAAAAATCAACATTTTCTAGTTAATTTATTTGACTTTGTGCCTCATCAAATGTCTAGCATCATCATGAAACATAACTCTTTGGAAAGCTCAAACAGGCATGAGAAGTTCACATTCTCCAGCAGTTCTGCTGTGATCATTTGCGTTCTCAACGGGAATCAGAAAATCCTGATCTTTCCCCGAGTTGTAGGAGGAAAAAAAAATTGCCAATATCCAAACACATCATTCAGAAGTGAAAGGAAAACCAAAAGAAGCAAGAAAACAACAAAACCTGACAAATTTGTTGTAAAAATCCACAACAAACAGCAGGAGACCTGAAAAAGGANGATCACATTCAGAAATATTATTGCACTGGTTTCACTATTAATATCCTAACAGTTTTGTTACTAAGGATAATGTTGGATCGTCTGTGACACCAAACTCACACTAAACTCACTGTCATGTTGGTGTCAGGATTTTGCAGTGAGGGTGTGCAAACCTTTGCACTCCACTGTAACTATATTATGGTAATTGTAGTATAATAATAACTGCTGCTACAGTATTATCAGCACATGTGCTCTCTGTAGAGAAGCCTTTAAATTGCCCACTATGGTGTGTGCTGCAGTGGGCGGTGCTGACACATTGCGCATGCGCACAGCAGATCCGGCTTTGTGGCGCTCATACTTTCACTTTCACTTTGTTGTCCTGGGAAACGAAAACGTAAAAGAACTACTAAAGACAATGTGAAATATAGACACAACTTACTAAAGAAAAAAATACAAAGATTTTGAATATAAAAAGTGTATAACACAGAGAGCGGCTGTAGTGCCTTCGCCGAAATGACGTCATGACGCCGTTGCGTCAAACACGGAAGTGTAAATAAGGAAGAGCGGATATTTTTGTCGCTAAACTCGATGTGGTGTTTTAATTGGGGGTAATGAATGAATGAATTAATGAGTTTTACAGTAACTTTACAGCCATGGTGTGTCTGTCTCGCGGTGTTTGTGTAATGTGTCTTCTCGGGAGTGGCGTAATGGCGGCGCTAACAGCACGAGCGCTTCTGCCCGGTAAGCGGAAATAACGGCATTGCACTGACATTCCAGTTGTTATTTATGTTTTATTACATCAAACAAGCAAACAAACAAAACAAACAAACACGCCGCCAAAAGTTGGTGAACAGTAGGACAGCACGTGTAGCCACGCCCACAAGCGCTTTGAGTTCTGTATTGTGATTGGTCAGAAGGACAGCGTTGATTAATTTTCTATAACAGCAGCTCTGACAATAGTTCAGCAGCTGTGCATCACAGATTTATATTAATACACTCATCGTTTAGCAGATGTTTAGCAGTGTCAGTGCTGTGTAACAGTCAGAGGTAAAGCTGTAGGTAACCTGAGTTTTTCTTTCAGAGGAGACAGAGAAGTTTCTCAGTAACCAGACAAGCTGTGTTTTTTTTTTGTCTTATTAAATTCAAGAGAGAGAAAAAGACTCAAACAAATTGTATTTGTTGGCAAGTTGCTGCGGTGTAAGCAGAATTAAACACTTGGTGTGGCTTCATCACACCGGCACATCGTTGATTATTTTCCTGTAACAGCGTGACACAACAGTGGAATGTGAAGTGGAGTTTCAGCTATGTTATGTACAATTATTATCAATTTATTAATCTTATTATTATCTTATTGTTAATACTATTTAGTAACATTGTTTATATATATTAATATATGTATGTATTTATATAGATTCTTATTAATTTATTGTGTGTGTGTGTGTGTGTGTGTGTGTGTGTTGGTACAGGAATGGTGCATGACGTGTTCCTGGCTCTCTGCGCCGTAGCTCTGAGCGTCGCCGTCGCTCTCTGTGGTGAGTGTGTGACGGGAGGCAGGCGCAGTGTGTTCAGCGTCGTGCGTCACTACCTGTCCCTTAGGTGCGCAAGCCGAGCGGGGAGACGGCAGAGAGACGCGCTGGAGAGAGACACACTGAGTGTACGGAGAGTGCAGGAGGAGACGCTGCTCAGACGGCTGAGAGACAAGAAACACACACGCTATGGACTCCAATATCACTTCGGTTCTATCACAGGTTTCACACACACTCAAACACACACACACNACACACACACACGCACACACAAGACATGAGTACTTCTTTAACTCCATCGTATGTAAGACAGCAGAACCCTGTATGCAATCAGGAGCAGAAGTTTGCACACCCCTTTTTTTTTTTAAACTTTCAGTCTTTTTCAGTCTAAGGTCTCCTCTGTTCTGATGACATCACAGCGAACTCGTTATATATGCACCGGATTGTCATGAATCCTGAATCGTGATTGGTTTACACATTGTTTCATTTTAACAGTGTCTAATAACGTCGACTCTTTTTAAACATGCGCCGCTTTTCTTCTGTTTGGCTGCAAGAGATTTAATAAAAACTAACAAAATTCAATAATTATGAAGTAGAGGTACAACTTCTCTGATTTTTTTTTTGCAATCTCATCAGTTTGAGAACTGCTGAAATTGCGTATCAGTAGATATCAGTAGTTGGTTATTAACATATAAAATCTATAACATATCTATAATTTGTTATACTTGTGTAAGTTTGTGTAAGTTTTGTGTAAGTTTTCACCTCTTGAACTTTTTGTTACAAACTGAAACTGAAATGGACTTAATGAATGAACTCTACACAAAATATCCCATAGTATTGAATTGGGGGTGAAGATGCTTCCACCACCATGCTTCACTCTGTCTTGATACTTTAATTGCGTGCAGGTCAATTAGATTCAGCTGTTTGTATGAAATCTATTTTTTGTATTACTATTCATAGTATGATGGCAGCTAATTAAGGGGTTTCACACCAACTGGTCAGGGGATAAAGGGGATGTGAATACTTATCCAATCACAACTTTTACATTTTTTAATTTGTAACTAATTTTGCAAACTGTTTTCTCTCCTGTAAATAAGATGAAAAAGGTATCAATTTGAATCTTTAATATTCCTCCTAGACGCCACAGATTTCCAAAAGCGTCACCCCATCACCACATACAATCATTATGAGGAGCTCATACGGCGAGTCGCCTCCGGAGAGGAAAAGGCTGTCATCATGGAGACGCCCATCCTAACGATGACCTCAGGTTCATCAGGATCCAGCAAGATGCTCCTGAACACCAAAGAAGCCAACAGTGACTACTTCTTACAGGGTGTGTCAGTGTGTGTAGACGTCATGAGGAAGTCTTTCCCGGGTACGACAAGTCTCCAGACGACCTTCAGACTGTTTTACCCAGCGGCTGAACGTTACTCTGAGGCAGGACTTCAAATCGTATCAACACCATTTTATACCGAACACGTACACCACCTCTGCACGAGTCCCACCGCCATCTTACAGGTAGACTTAGAAACTCACGTTAACAAATTTATACCATTTCACTGCAGACCAGGAATGGTTAGGTATGTATGTGTGTGTGTGTGTGTGTGTGTGTGTGTGTGTGTGTGTGTGTGTGTATGTGTGTGTGTGGTCATTGATTTGTTCTGTAGGTGCAGAATGAGCGCGATGCTCTGTACCTTCACCTGCTCTTCGCCCTGAGGGATCGTCATGTCGGCATCCTGGAGTCCAGGTTCTCATCCGCGGTGTTTGACGCCTTCAGACTCCTGGAGGTTAATATTCATCCTTTTTTTTTTTTTTTTTTTTTGCAAGTTATTTTTATTGAACAATTTTCATATACAAACATGTCAATAACAATGAATGAAATATATTATTGTTGTTTTTTTTTATAAAATAGAAGAAAAAAAAAATTGTACAAAGAACAAACCCAAAAATACACACAAACATACATTCTCACACACACACACACACACACACACACACACACACACACACACACACCACCCCCCACATCCTCCAGCTCAGACGAATCTGTGTGGATCAGAAAAGGTTACTCAGATACATGACCTAATTCAGACTTTCAACTATCAGGCAATACCTGTAAATTTGTGAAATAAGAAATTAACGGTTGCCATTTG